>CAUYON010151006.1:0-16002 GCA_963573935.1 Arctocebus calabarensis | reverse complement strand
CAGGAGTCCTCTCCACTAGCCTGGGGTGGCCATGCTAGTTCTGTCTTTGTCCAGCCTTTCCCAACAGATCATCTTCTTCTTTTTTTTTTTTTTACTGTTGAATCATAGCTGAGTACATTTGTGCAAGTGATTATCTTTTTTTTGAGACAGAGTCTTACTTTGTATACCCTCAGTAGAGTGCTGCAGCATCATAACTCACAGCAACCTCAAACTCCTGGGCTGAAGCAATTCTGTTGCCTCAGCCTCCCAAGTAGCTGCCACAATGCCTGGCTATTTTTAGAGATGAGGGCTTGCTCTGGCTCAGATTGGTCTCGAATTCATTAGCTCAGGTGATTCACTCACCTCAGCCTACCAGAGTGCTAGGATTACAGGAATTAAATTTTTTTAGCGCAATGTTTTTGAAATTATAGATAAGTCAAGAATCATGTTCTTCTTGAATATGAGTTCCATCAAGGAACCAAATCAATGTAGCACAGACAGCTTGAAATGTCAATGAAGTGTTTTGAAAGATGCTGACTAATGATGCTCAGTATGTGGATGGTTTGAGAAGATCCATTCTTCCTTTGTTTGGAAACAAGATTCTCACTTTGCTGCCCTGGGTCATAACTCCCAGCAAATCCAAACTCCTGGGCTAAGGTGATTCTCTTGCCTCTGCTTCTTGAGTAGCTGGGAGTTAGGTGCTGGCCATTACGCTTGGCTAATTTTTCTATTTTTAGTACAGATAGGGTCTTACTCTTGCTCAGGTAGGTCTCAAACTCCTGAGCTCAAGCAATCCACCTACTTTGGCCTCCCAGAGTGCTAGGATTACAGGTGTAAGCTGCCATGCCTGGCTGGTGATTTTAATCTTGACAATGAGCCATGCGGGCAATCTGAGACCAAGGTTGATAATAAAGAGCTGAAAGTTATAGTAGATATGAATCCATCTCACCCTATACATGAATCATGAATTTCTTTTTGAGACAAAGTCTCATTTTGTCACCCCTGAGGCGTCATAACTCACAGCAACCTCAAACTCTTGCAATCCTCTTGCCTCAGCCTCCCACGTAGCTGGGACTACAGGCGCCTGCCCCAGTGCCTGGCTATTTTTAGAGATGGGGTCTTGCTCTGGCTCAGCCTGGTCTCAAACTCCTGAGCTCAGGCAATTCACCCGCCTTGGCCTTCCAAGTGCTGGGATTACACGCATAAGCCAGAGTGTCAGGCAGCAATATGTACTTTTAAAAGTATATTCCAAGAAAATGCTTTAAGTTGTTGCCTCTGAGCATGGAGATCATGGCTATTATCACTCTGCCTTTTCTAAACTTTTTGCAATAAATATGAATTTTAATTTAAAAAGGGGATAAATGAATTTCATGTGGGAAAATAAGAAATCAATTTTCTTTCTTTCTTTCTTTTTTTTTTTTGGAGACAGAGCCTCAAGCTATGGCCCTGGGTAGAGTGCCATGGCATTACAGCTTACAGCAACCTCCAACTTCTGGGCTTACATGATTCTCTTGCCTCAGCCTTCCGAGTAGCTGGGACTACAGGCATCCACCACAAAGCCCGGCTATTTTTTGGTTGTAGTTGTTATTGTTTGGCAGGCCTGGGCTGGATTCGAACCCACCAGCTCTGGTGTATGTGGCTGGCGCCTTAGCCGCTTAAGCTGTAGGCGCCGAGCCAGAAATCAATTTCTTGATTTAAAAAGGAGGCAAATTAATTTCATTTGGGAAAACAAGAAATCAATTTCTTCTCATATTTTTTTTTTTTTTGAAACTTTGACCGGGGCTGGGCTTGAACCCACCACGCTGGTATAGGGGGCTGGTGCCCTACTCCTTGAGCCACAGGCGCCACCCCAATTTCTTCTTATTTTTTTTTTAAGGTGTAAAACATTATGAAAACAACATCTCCTTGTCCATGTGACACTTACTTAATCCTCTTGTAACATGTGTTAACAGTTTAAAAATTTAAAATAAATGTGCTTTGAAAAATGGAAATTCTAAAGCAGATATTGAGAAAATACAAAACCAAGATTAAGAAAGAAAAAGAAATATCTTTTTTAGAAAAAAAACAACAAATCAAATACCTTGATGCAGTCTATTAGCCAAACCAAGGCTGCCACGATGTGAGGCCATGTATGAGGGGCCCCTACTGTATACATGGAGCTTTTGGATAGTGCAAAAGGATACCTATGAAAAATTAGAAAAAATAAGCTAACTTAATACTTGATTTAGTTAAAAAAAAAAAAAAAGGCTAAATTAATCAAGAAGTGGAATTTAAAAAATTTCACATTTGTTCCCATAATCTTGACTGGTTTAAGATACTTGTTGAGACTCTGTCCTCAGTCATCTTATTCTCCAACGATTTTGTATATTTTTTATTTATTTATTTTTTGAGACAGAGTCTTAAGCTGTTGTCCTGGGCAGAGTGCTGTGGTGTCACAGCTCACAGCAACCTCAAACTCTTGGGCTCAAGTAATTCTCTTGCCCCAGCCTCCCAAGTAGATAGGACTACAGGTGCCTGCCACAAAGCCCAGCTATGTTTTGGTTATAGTTGTCAGTGCTGTTTGGCGGGCCCAGGCTGGATTTTAACCTGCCAGCTCTGGTGTATGTGGCTGGTGCCCTAGTTGCTGTGCTACGGGCACTGAGTCATTTTGTGTATTTTTTAGTTTCTTCTCTGCAGATTACTTTCTAAATATATCCCCTAAGCTACAGAAATTGATTTATTCAACTAATATGATGGACTTACCTTTCAAAGGTTTTTTGGTCTCTCAAATTCTATGTATCCTCAAAAAACACATTTCTTTTCTTTTTTTTTTTTTTTTGAGCCAGAGCCTCAAGCTGTTACCCTGGATAGAGTGCTGTGGCATCGCAGCTTACAGCAACCTCCAACTCCTGGGCTCAAGCGAGTCTCCAGCCTCCACCTCCCAAGTAGCAGGGACTACAGGCACCCGCCACGAAGCCCGGCCATTTTTTGGTTGCAGCCGTCATTGTTGTTTGGCGGGCCTGGGCTGGATTCGAACCCGCCAGTTCAGGTGTACATGGCTGGCGCCTTAGCCCACTGAGCCACAGGCACCGAGCCAATAAACACATTTCTAAATCCATTTCTCCCTCTTTCAACTTCAACATATCCACTTTTCACCAGGCCTGGTGGTATCCAGCCCGTCCTTTCTATTATCCACTACTTCAGTAATTGGAGGCCTTGCATTCTATTATCTATTATTATGTAATAATCTACAAGCAAATTGATTTTTTGTGTTTTTTTTCTCACTTCAATTTATTCTACACATAGTACCCACAATCATCATCTTAAAATATGTTATTTTCTTTCTTTACAGACAGAGTCTCACTTTATTGCCCCTCAGTAGAGTGCCATGGCGTCACAGCTCACAGCAACCTCCAACTCCTGGGCTTAGGTGATTCTCTTGCTTCAAGTAGTTGGGACTACAGGTGCCCACCACAACACCCGGCTATTTTTTTGTTACAGTTTGGCCGAGGCTGGGTTTGAACCCGCCACCCTCGGTATATGGGGCTGGTGCCCTACTCACTGAGCCACAGGCGCTGCCCAAAATATGCTATTTTTCTAACCCAAACTCTTTATAAATTTATTGAGGTTGATTCTTTTCTGTGGTCTAATAATGTTGCTAAACTAATGAGAAATATACATACCCAAGGTCTTTAAAGATTCTTGGAACCTCTTCTTCAAACTTTGTGTCAGGAAGTTCATATGAGGGGCACAGGAAGCCATAAAGAAAAGTGAAGATCTTCAGGAAGTCCTTAACAGATGGAGCTTGTAGAGATTTCATGGATACACTGTGTGCATAACCATTTTCTGTAAGAAACTACAGTACTTTTTATGAAATATCAAGCATTCCTTAATAGAAACTTACTGGAAAACACCTAAGAGAACACATAATTTAGAATATTTCAAAATATAAATTACCTCACAAAGTTGTCGAATACATTGCTGAATGAATGTTTTGTCGTTCAGTGGTCTTGGGTCCTTAATTTTTTCAGAACTGGAAAATATTCCAAGTTGACTATTCCGGGATCCATGTCCACTAGTTATATGGAAACACGTTTTAAAAAAGTTAGTGAAAACTATTTCCTTACTATGTCCTTTTGCAGTCAAGTCTAAATTATTTCAAGGCAATTTTATATTTTAAATTTTAACATCAGCTCTAAACATCAAAGTTTAATTTTCATTCTTTTTTTTTTTTAAGAGACAAGAGTTTCATTTTATCATGCTCTGTAGAGTGCTGTAGCGTCACAGGTCACAGTAACCTACAACTCCTGGGCTTAAGCGATTCTTTTGTCTCAGCCTCCCAAGTAGCTGGGACTACAGGCACCTGAGAACATCTGGCTATTTTTTTGTTGCAGTTTGGCCAGGGCTGGGTTTAAACCTGCCACCCTCCGTATATGGAGCAGCACCCTATCCACTGAGCTACAGGCGCTGCCCCTAATTCTTTCATTCTTATTTAACTAAATAGAATGCTCTTATATAATGTAGATAAAAAGAGCAAATACTAAAAAATATGAGGTTATAGCTGCAAACAGATATAAATGAGGTGAAGAAAGAAACCCACCTGTTGGCCAGGTGCTGTGGCTCACGCCTATAATCCTAGCACTCTGGGAGGCTGACATGGGTGGAATGCCTAAGCTCACAGGCTTGAGACCAGCCTGAGCCAGAGCAAGACCTCATCTCTAAAGAAATAGCCGGGTGTTGTGGTGGGTACCTGTAGTTCCAGCTACTTGGGAGGCTGAGGCGAGACAATTGCTAAGCCCAATAGTTGGAGGTTGCTGTGGGGTATGGGGCCACTCTACCAGGAGCCACAAAGTGAGACTCGGTCTCAAAAAAAAAAAAAAAAAAAAAAAGAGACCCACCTGTGGTGTTTTACACCGCCAACACACATGTGAGAAATACTCTAAGCATGTACATTTCAAGTCCACTAGATTTTCTATATTCTCTAAGTGTATTGAATAAATGAATTCCTTTCACTATTCTATTTATTGCCCTATGACTGCTCCCTTACTCCCAATTCTTTCATTTGCCATTATTTCTTGAGGGAAAGCTGCCTTTGATATATACTATGTTAATAGTATATATATACATATACATATATACATACATACATACACCACATATATATATATATACACACACACACACACACACACACACACACACTATATATATATATATAGGCTTTTTCTCAGGAACATTTCTGTCATCCCATACTTATATTATGTACCTGATTGATTCACCATAAATATACATGGTGCTACCTTTTAGTCAGTAATGGCTATAGCATATATGCTACATGCCCCCCAAATACTTACTTATTTAAAATAATCTTTGTAATGGTTTCTTTTGCTCACCTTTGTGGCCCAATTTAGCTAACCATTATAGCTTATTAAATACACTTATCAGAACTAATAAAAAATATCATTACCTTTTACCAAATACAGAGACTTTTCTTTCAGATGTGGGTCTGTTTATACTCAACTTTCCAAACGCTGTTTTCTCTTTCCTTTAAGAAATGTAGAGAAACAACTCTTTAAAATAAATTTTTAAAAATTAGGTCAAAAGACTTTTGGAAATATATTAGAATCAACACCTCTTCCCCATGGCTTATAAAATAATTCAAAGTCATAAAAAGTTTTAGCAGCATTAGCTAAAATTGTTCTTGGCTTAGTATTTGCCAAAAGAAAGGTGTAACAAAACAAGTCAAAGAGGTTTGATATGCAGATTTAAGTCTTTAGCTTGTTCTCAGTAACAGTTTCTTGTACTTAGATCTCTTTTCAGGTGCAGAACAAAAATTCTATCTACAATATGATTTCAATTACCTTAAAATATGCCCATATATGAAAGCAACTTTAAGGAGAAAGAAAACAAATTTAAAATAAATTCACTCATAGCCACATTTGAATTTTTTATTTTAAAACCTTCTCTTTATCAGAATGTTGCTGCACTTGACATAAATTATCTAAATTATAGGCAAAGAAACCTTGACAATGGTGACTTTTTTTTTTGTGGAGACAGAGTCTCATTCTATCGCCCTCAGTAGAGTGCTGTGGAGTCACTTTTTAGCTTCTAATACAGTACAAAGGCATAAATTTTTAGTGTAAGCAATGTGCGACGGCTCAAAAAATTTCCCTTTTCAAATATTTAGAAGGAAAAATACATAAATATTTCACATTTCTAAAATAGGCAGAGGCTCATTCTATGTAAACCCAAGTAATTTAAGAACAGTTAGTAACATGTAGCTAGATATTAGAGAATGATTGATACAACTCTATAGTGGATAACAAACAGCCTCTCTTAACTGGAAGAAAATCATTTAATAGCGGAAAACTATGGTTTATGATAGGATGTTCTTTTGGAGACTCTTCCAGTGAATCTTGAGGAAACAGGAAAAGTGGTGTTTTGTAGGTTGCTACTACATTACAAATTCTTATCAACTGCTCTGATTTGATTGAGAACTTTGCTGGTTGGAAACATTTTAGTAAACTGAAAGTACAGCAGAGAGTCTGCTCAAATAGCTCTAGAATAAAGGAGGAAAGTAAGGGTGTTGAAGAAAAATTAACAGTCCTTTTAGGGGGTGCCTGGTAAAGCACTTGGCTTTGGGAATTTAAGAAACAAACGAGATGACACACAGCATCATTCCCACTTTTAGACTTCACTGATCCAAAATTAGGTACCACTGGGAAGAGACAGGATTCACCTAAGACATCATTCGTATTACATCTTTGTGTTATCTATTTTTAAGATTTGTTTAAGCTGACACAGCATGCTGGTCAGAACCATGGTGAGACACTTACGTTTGAGGGGTATAGAGGCCTTGTTTATGGAAGTCCTGGGACCTTAAATCCTGCATAGAGAGGCGGCCAGCACCACCAGTGGAAACCGAACTGCGCTTCATGCTTATGACCTACATTCATGAATTCAGTATTAAAAATCTTTTCAAAGACAGTACATTAAACAACTATTTATCCTCAAATAGAAAGGCAGCCAGATTTCAGTGTTTCTTCAAGATAAACTTTCCCCTGAAATATCTTTACTTGGCCATGTACGCTGAAGTCCTCATTTGTAGGAAACATCTATTTATCTTCAGTTCAAAATATTCAACACACATAAATATTTATTAATTGCCCATCTTGTACAAGGGAGCGTGCTAAGCAATGCAGGAGATACACAGGTGAAGAAGGTGTGACTTTTGCCTTCACAGGGGTACCCCTGGTAGCTAAAGTCCTGATATTAACCACTACCTCAAGTCCTCTTACTCACCTCAAAATGTTTCCTCTCTTTGGTCTCAGAGAACAGAGCTATTACGTTTTCTTGTCCTAATGCCAATCTCTCCTGTTCTATCCTTGACCGGTTGTTTCCCAGTTCGTATTCAATTACTGTCCTCTTGGCTTTAATCTCCCCCTTAACAGGGTAAATCATCTGGTCCACAAAATGGTTGATGAGCCGCCTCCATTTCAAACCATATTAACATCTCATTCCCTTCACATCCATCGTTTTCTCCTAGGATGCTCAGGTTTGACAAATCGGCATTTGATGATGCCTCTCATCTCTGCACCCAGCCTTCTTAGGTCCTGCCCTGGCTTTTTTTTTCGGATTACACTAAGTCTTCAGACCCAGGCTTGGTCTTTTATACTGATTACGCTCATTCTTTCTTGGGTTGGGCCGCCTGTTTCTTCTCCTTCACTGACAGCTTTTTCATGGACTCAGCTTTTCCACTCACACCCCATATCCATGCCCAACTTTCACTTAGGACGTGTTCTCAGAATGTAAGAGTAAGACGTCCTCCCCCGGGCACTAAGATGCTGCGCGACGATCCAGAAGCAACACCCAAACAATCGCCCCTCCCCCCCTTCTCCAGCCCCTTCTCCCCTCAGTGACCCCTGGGCCCCTCTCCCGTGGAAAATCGTTGCCAACAGCCCCCAGACATCGAGAGGACTCGGCCTCGCGACTCCTCCGGGGCCTCTAAGTTTGAATTGTTGGCGCCATCACTTCCTTCCTCCAGAACTAGTTCTGCAGAAACAAAGTCAACCCAATCTCATTCGTTACCTTTCTTCCAGCTTCCTGACACAATCCAGGGACCGAATTTCGGTAAAAGTTGCAACGGTCTGCCACTTATAACAGCAGTCATCAAAATCCCCTCTCCTTCCTCCGCCCGCCGCGGCGGTTCGAATTTGAAAAGCACCGCCGGTGTGACGCCATCACGCACGACGAGCGTACGTGTGCGCAATTTTCCTGCGACCGCCTCGTCGCCGGAAGTCCGCGCGAGCAGTCCTGTTGTTTCGCGGCGGTCACTGACGTCTCTGGGACGGTCACCGTCCCCTGCGAAGTCTGGCTGGTTCCTCTCAAGTTAGTTCTGAGGTGCGAGGGCGGCCGGCCTGAGAGTCGAGGAGCGGCCCGAGGGTTCCACGTCGCCCGGAGACCTTTTTCCGTACAGCAACATGGCGGCGCCCTTCGACTTTTAGAAAAGGAGAATTTTTTTTGTTTGTTTTTTCGGAGACAGAGTCTCATTCAGTCGCCCCGGTAGAGTGTCGGCGGCAATCTCAGACTCTTGGACTCAAGCGATTCTCTTGCCTCCTGAGTAGCTGGGACTACAGGCGCCCGCACAACCACTTTAGAGACGGGGTCTCGCTCTGGTTCAGGCTGGTCTCGAACTGTGAGCTCAGCGGATCCTCCCGCCCCGGCCTCTCAGTGCTGCGATCACAGGCGGGAGCCGCCGCGCCCGGCCCAGATGTGAGGGTCTAGGCTGGCGGCGTGCACGTGTCGGGCCAGGGAAGCTGCGAGGTAGGAGGTCGTGGTGGTTGCTGAGTGTGCGGGCAGCGGGCTCTGAGGGTCGCGCCAGCGTGGCCGCATCCAGAATTCGCGCTCCGAAGGTCTCACGGGTCTCTAGTGGAGGCCGACCTGTGGGAAGGAAGGAAGAATCCGAGTGGTTGTGGGTGGCCAGGGGGTGTGAAGCAGAACCAGGAGGGGTGCACCAAGCACTGTAGATTGCTAAAATAGGATTTCCTCGCTTCTCTGAGTTTGAACCCAGAAACTGGCACTGCCTAATACCTGGACAGGGTTGGTGGGAGAAGAGTGCAGAACTTCAGAAAGTCTGGATGCTTGGGTCTTGTAGCAATTATGCCATTAACAAGAGTTGTAATTTTGGGGCAAGTCACCTTTTTTCTCTGAGTTTCAGGCTTACCATGTAAATTTCTAGCTCTCACTATCCATTGCAGGACCTCCTGGCCTCTCGTGGTAACTATGAAGGGACTAGTGGGGTGATGTGGGGGAACCAAAGATCACTGGCCACACGTCGCAGCAATCAGCACTTACTAGAGCAGTTGACTTTGTATGGGGCATTGCGCACCTTACTAAATGTAAAGCGTCTCATTTAATTCCCTAAACTACCTCTGAGATGTCATAGAAATGACATCTGAGGTTCATTGAGTTCATGTAACTTGTTCATGGTTATATTGGTAATACATGATCTGTAGAAAGAGCAGACTATTTTCTTTCTTTCATACCAGCAATCAAAACAGAAGACTTTTGTGACCTCTGGTCTCCAAGAAGTATGTGCGGAATTTCTCCCACTCAGCAAGGAGTCAAGCAATTCTCTGGATTCTGCAGCAGTGGACACGAGCCAGGTGTCCTCTAATCACTTCTAATATGTCACTATCTACCTTGAGATTTTGATTAAATCATTGGTCTTTGGTGGTTGTAACCTTTAGCCCTCTCCCTATCTTCTCCCGGAAGGAGAGTTATAGGAGCTGAGCCAGGAAATGTGAATGAAAGCCAACATTGGTATGTTACACAGACATACACACACACACACATAAAATAATGTCACTCATGTAGTTGGAAATTTGAATCTACATGATCTTATTGGTGGTGCCTGTAGCTCAGTGGGTAGGGCACCAGCCACATACACCAAGGCTGGCGAGTTCGAACCCAACCTGGGCCAGCTAAAACAATGACAACTGCAACAAAAAAATAGCTGGGTGTTGTGGCAGGTGCCTGTAGCCCCAGCTACTTGGGAGGGTGAGGCAAGAGAATCGCTTGAGCCCAAGAGTTTGAGGTTGCTTTGAGCTGTGACACACCACCGCACTTCTACTGAGGGTGACAGCGTAAGACTCTGTTTAAAAAAAAAAAAATGCTACTATGGTTAATTATGCTATTAACCTCTCACTTTTTTCTTCTGTTGTCTTAAGTACCCCAGTACACTCAATTTACAAAGCATTATCCAGAACTGTAAACCACTTTTTGAAAACAAGTTCTGAAAAACCTAGTTACTTGAGTACTGCTGAGAACCACTGACAAATCTGGATCTGTAACTTTGCAGTTTTGCTAGAGTTTAGTGTTCCTGATGTGCTGTTAAAATTGCATTTAACGGCTCGGCGCCTGTGGCTCAATGGGCTAAGGCGCCAGCCATGTACACCTGAGCTGGCGGGTTCGAATCCAGCTCGGGCCCACCAAACAACAATGACGGCTGCAACCAAAAAATGGCCGGGCGTTGTGGTGGGCGCCTGTAGTCACAGCTACTTGGTAGGCAGAAGCAGGAGACTTGCTTGAGCCCAGGAATTGGAGGTTGCTGTGAGCTGTGATGCCACGGCACTCTATCCAGGGTGACAGCTTGAGGCTCTGTCTCAAAAAAAAAAAAAAGAATATTTTAATGGCCGGGCGTTGTGGCAGGCGCCTGTAGTCCCAGCTACTTGGGAGGCGGAGACAGGAATTGGAGGTTGCTGTAAGCTGTGATGCTACAGCACTCTATCCAGGGTGACAGTTTGAGGCTCTGTCTCAAAAAAAAAAAAAAAAATTTCCACTAATGAATGCAGACAGACTAGGCCACCATTGTATTGAATGGAAGATGGCTAGTTTTTTGGAAAGTGAACAGGTTTAGGTGGCTTGGGGCCACACCGATTGGTCAGTCAGACAGGAGGGTACACGCCAAACACCAGGGCACCAGGGCATCAAGTGACTGCTCTGTGTGCCCACACTCCTTCCCTGCCTGATTTGGAGCCTTCAAGAATGGCAAGCGACTGAGCTGAAAGGCCTCCCTAAGCTGGCATAGGCTTGACTCTGAAGTCACGGCAACACCATTTTAAGCAATATGTTTAATTGGATGATTTCCACAAATCATACGCAAAGTTTCTAACCATCACAATTCAAAACATTAAGTCACTAGCCGTGGGAACAGAAGGCAGCACCTATGGTGGCACCTTCCAAGCTGGTTATTCTAAGGGCAGGGCAGAAGGGAAGCCCTTCATTTAACGTACAAAAGAATTACTCTGATCAATATTAAATTGGATTCAAAACAAAATGGACTAAGAAGCAAATGCTACTCTATGTTGGGAGTGGGAGGAAAGAATGAGGCCTTCAAAGCAGGAAGGGAGACAGCTGGGGAAGGTTCTGTGGCTGTGACCCAAGGTGGTCACTCACGCTGCTCCATTTTTACTTTCAGTGGTCTCAGGAAGGTCCAGTTGTTCTTCTCTTTCTTTCCCTTGTATCTGCTTGAAAGTTTCGCCAGCTATCCACATGACCAGCTCAACTTCCCTCAAAGATTTTCTGCCTCTCTCTTTCTCATCTGGCTTCTTCTCGTCTTCCCTTTGTGGTTTCCTTTCATGCTTTAGCTTCTCTCTCTTTCCTTTTAGTTTCCAGCTCAGCAAAGAGCTTCCTGGTCTGTTTATACACTGCTTGTTTGAACAATCCAGGAGCATCCCCTACAAGTGTAGGTTTTCCTTCCTTCTTTCATTGTTCTTTTTTTTTTTTGGCTCTTTCACAGTGTGTTCCATGTATTCTTATCCTGCCTGAATTACATCCAGTGCCCTGTTCTTTTGTTCCTGATCCAGTAGCAACTTGTAAGCTTGTCCAAAACTTCCGAAGCCCTTTGTGCTCTGTCAGCATCACCTTGATTTTTATCAGGATGCACCAATATGGATAACTGCCAAAACCTCTTTTTTATTTCTTCATCTGTGACTTCAGGATCTATCTGAAGAACCTCAAATGGGTTCAAATTGAAGGAAGAGGAGCCAGGATGGGTCAATCTTTCCATTCGATTTTTGGATGTTAGAACCGAGTCTCTCTTCTCTATTTGTTTGACCTCGTTGTAGAAGGTCATAAATGCTTCCTCTGTGCTGCCTCCAGCACCCAAAGTACGGCTCTCTCCCAAAGCCACCGTTTTCCCCAGGCACTTATTTTTTAAAGCCAATTCATTACGAGCTCTTTCACATATTTGGGTAGTGATATATCACATACACATGACATGTGCAGATGCACAAACATACAGACTTGCAGATAGAAACAATTTTTTAAATTTATATTTTATTAAATCATAACTATGTACATTGATGCATTCAGGGGTTTCATTGTACTGGTTTGATGTACAATGTGAAATGCTTACATTGAACTAAGTAACACATCCATCACAATTACACTCTTTTCTTATTGGTTTTGCAATATACCATTGCATCATACACATTAGGTGAGGTCCCCCCAAATACCCTCCCTCCTCCCACCTCCCTTCTCCTCTCCCTCTCTCTCCTCTTTCCTTCTACTTTCTGGACTATAGTTAAGTTTTACCATTCATATGAATGCGCAGATGATTATATATTGATCAAAAACAATTGTTATTTGTCAGCTTTTAAATATATATATTTTATTGATATTTTCAATCTTTTAATTACCTCTTTTATTGTCCTCAGCAATTGTTAGATTGCAACAATTTACCTTCTGAAAAGATGACTCCCTCAAAACAAAATAAATAAAAAGATGACCCCTAGGCAGAAACAAGGCAGAAAAATTTGAATTTCAAAAATACAGAGGTAGGACTTTAGGCCTTAAATATTGTACCATAATTTTCTGATAACAAGGGGAAAAAAAAGGTTGTACCAAAAGTCCCAGTTAAGACGAGATGGCCAGGAAAAGTACCCTGAACAAGGGTAAGACTTGCCATATAAATTTAGAACAATGGTAAGAGTTTCTAATAACTCAATTTTCACGCTCAGATATTCTTATTAGCAGACATTTCCTTTTCTATAGATATAAATTTCTTTTATAAAAGAGTTTCAAGATATCCAGTTAAGGACCAGGAGTGCTGGCTCATGCCTACAATCCCAGCAGCCTAGGCAGGAGAATCAGTTTCAATCTGATTGCAGACCCAGTATAGTTTCAGACCAGTTAGGATCAAAACTTTGCTCAAACAAAGTTGGAGAGCTCAAAACTTACCCATGATCACCAGTTGTGCTGAGAAGTATTGGGCACCTTGCTTATATACTTGGTGCTCCTGGGGGGAGTGGGGTTCTCTGAGAGCTGTATTTCAGAACCCACTTCTGACAAATTAAATTTAACAGAGTTTGGGGGGGGTTCTTTGTTGTTGTTGTTGTTGTTTTAGACAGAGCCTCAAGCTGTCACCCTAGGTAGAGTGCCATGCCATCACAGCTCACAGCAACCTCCAACTCCTAGACTTAAGCGATTCTCTTGCCTCAGCCTCCTAAGTAGCTGGGACTACAGATGGCCGCCACAACGCCCTGCTATTTTTTGGTTGTAGTTGTCATTATTGTTTGGCAGGCCCGGGCTGGATTCAAACCTGCCAGCTCTGGTGTATGTGGCTGGTGCCTTAGCCACTTGAGCTATAGGCACTGAGCCTTGTCTTCTGTTTCTTTTTAGACAGAGTTGAGCAATCCTATTGTCTCAGCCTCCCAAGTAGCGGATACTACGGTGTGTGCCACTATGCCAGACTAGTTTTTCTATTTCTTTTTTTAGTAGAGACAGGGTCTCGCTCTTGCTCGGGCTGGTCTCCAACTCCTGAGCTCAAGCAATCCACCCACCTAAGACCCCCAGGTGCTAGGATTACAGGCGTGAGCCACTGTGCCCAGCCTAAATTTAACAGAGTTCCATTGAGTAAAGAACAACTTAGGAACTGAGCGGCTGAGCTACGCAGAGAGACTTCAGCACTGCCACATGGTTAAAGAGGGTTTGTGGATAGTACATCTGGCATTTGCGTTAAACAGCTTGAACAGTTGGCTACCTTTGCTTGGCCAGAATTCCATGATCAGCAAAGAAGAACTAGGGAAGAGTGAAGGTAAATGGAGCCAACTCTAGCTGGGACAAACAGCTAACATTTTTGTTTTCAAACTTTTTAACTAATGTACTCTTCTAAGTGAAACGCCTTACGCCTTAACTCAGGTCATAACTTAATCAAGGAAGCAAATAGTGTCTCCAAAAAGGTGGAAAAGTTTTTTAGGAGATAACAAAAAGTCACAAAGATGGCTCAAAATGGCACAACATTATAGAAATACAAAATCTGAACAAGCTTGTTCCTTGCCCAAGAATCAAACCTTGGCTGCTGGGGTGAAAGCATAGTAATTTCTTTTTTCTTTTTTTTGAGACAGAGTCTCAAGCTATCACCCTGGATAGACTGCCATGGCGTCATAGTTCACAGCAACTTCCAATTCTTGGGCTCAAGTGATCCTCTTGCCTCAGTTTTTCTATTTTTAGTAGAAACAGGGTCTCACTTTTTGCTCAGGCTGGTCTCAAACTCATGAGCTCAAGCAATCCACCTGGGTCGACCACCCAGAGTGCTAGGATTATAGGCGTGAACCACCATGCCTGGCTGGAAAGCATAGAAATTAACCATTAGGCTGGCTATGAGATAAGTTGGCCTCTGCTATAATTCCCACAGGAGTAGATTCAAAGGATTTTTATCTTTGTGTTAGATCAGATATTTGCTCTTTCAGTTTGTCAAGGGAATTTTTAAGGCTAGCCACAAAATTGTGTGTTCTTTTATTTTTTTATCTTTCATAAATACAAACAAGGCAATTGATTAGAATAAGAAATCTCTAAAATCTATTTGTTACATTGAAGAGTCTTTAAAGGATCCATTTTAGGCCATTACTTTTAAATGGTGCACTTATTTTAAAGCCAATACCAAAGCAAAAAGGCCTTTCAAAACAAGTCAAACCAAAAATCAAGAGTACTCTTACTAGACAGACTCCCTAATCTCTGTCCCACTGGGGAGAAGTCTCCAACAAAACTCTTCCTATAACATAGGGAAAACTAACCAAGCTCCCGGAAGGAGCCACCATGCCTCCAGAGATGCCAAACAATCCAGAGAAGGAAGGAGAATGCTATGTGTGCTCCAAATACTCACCAGGATTCTTCTAGTTCCAGAACCTGGTTCTCCACTATAGACAGGTCCAAGTACCATGGGTCAACAATATCTCACTGGAAGGGACAGCAGCAGAGATGACCCTCAGCCCAAGGGAACTGAATAGCCACTAGGGGACGTCTCTAACTCTTCCGTACAGGTGAGAAGCTGCTGAACCACAGGCATGTGCCCACAATTGCAATCCTGGATGAGCCTCCATTTTGTTACCACCTAATCAGGTTCATTGCTTGCTGCTCAAGAGGAAGCCAATACGCTGGGACAGCAGGTATTACAGCAAAGAAAGGGTTTAATTTCACGGGCACCATGTGAGGAGATAAGAGGAGTTTCTCAAATCCATCTCCCTGAAAATTTAGGAAAAAGGGTTTTGCTGTTGTTGTTGTTGCTGCTGTTGCTGTTTGTAGAGACAGAGTCTCACTTTATCACCCTTGGTAGAGTGCCGTGGCATCGCACAGCTCGCAGCAACTTCCATTCTGGGCTTAGGCGATTCCCTTGCCTCAGTCTCAGGGGTATCTGGGACTATAGGCGCCCGCCAGAACGCCCAGCTATTTTTTGTTGCAGTTTAGCCAGGGCCAGGTTTGAACCCACCACCCTCGGTATAGGGGGCCAGTGCCCTACCCACTGAGTCATAGGCACCACTCAGGAGAAAGTTTTTTGGGTTTTTTTAAATTATTAAATCATAGCTGTGTATATTGATGCAATCATGGGGTACAATGTCATAATTTCATATACAATCTGAAATATTTTCATCAAACTGGTTAACATAGCCTTCATGTCATTTTCTTAGTTATTGTGTTAAGATCTTTATATTCTTTTGAAAATAATGTAATTAATCTTAAAAAGTTTTCATGGCACGCTGGATG
>CAUYON010151005.1:0-22771 GCA_963573935.1 Arctocebus calabarensis | reverse complement strand
GTCCCAGCTACTTGGGAGGCGGAGGCAGAAGACTCGCTTGAGCCCAGGAATTGGAGGTTGCTGTGAGCTGTGATGCCACAGCACTCTATCCAGGGTGACAGCTTGAGGCTCTGTCTCAAAAAAAAGAGTGTTAGAGCTTGGGTGAGGTCAGCTGTGTCAAAGATAGAAGAAATCCACAGAGAATGAAGATGGGTATTTAGGGTTCTATAGTGGCCTTAGATGGCGATTTCAATGGTGCTGGAGAACAAGCTGAGTTTCAAGATGACAACAATGAAAGGGCAGTTGAGAAATTAATTGGAGACAAAGAGTATGGAGCCAGTTTTTAAAAGAAGTTTGATGGTGAGAGAAAGGAGGGAGATAGGGAAGAATCTGGAAAGAGAAGAAAAGTTGAAGAAAAGTTTCTTCCTGTTTTGTTTTTAAATAAACATCTTTATCATAACCCGGTAAGAGAGGGAGCTAGGAAGGAAGGAAAGAACCATGACGCACAAAAGGACAGTTATAACTGACCAAACAAGAACCAGCCTTAGTGAGGGGGGAGGTAAACTCTTCTGAGCCAAAAATGAGGGGTGCAATAGCAGCTGAATTAAGAGATGCGGAAGGAAGGTGAGGATAATCTTGTCCCATGGTGACTTCTTTGTAAAATGAAGGAAAAGCCAACCTCTGGGATTCATGAAGATGAAGTGGGCTAGAGAGCTTAAGAACAATGGCAAGAGGTTAGGAAATGATGAAGTACAAAAAAGGTTGTAACCCTGGAGGAACTCACATGAATTCAGAAATCATGTATTTGTAGTGCCACCTTTCCCCCACTGGACAGGTTTTCTCCAGCAATGTGTGGCTGCCTAGTAGCAGAGAACCTATGAGGGTGGATTAATCCGGGACTGCAGGCAGGCTGGCTGTGTACAGTGGATGGAAGAGGGGCTGAGTACTCATGAGTCCTGGTAAGGGTGTCCCCAAATTCATTACACCTGCCTAAGCCAGCAAAGAAGAAATGCTTTGTGGGATCCAGGAGTGGAGGAGAACAGCAAGGAGTCATGATTAAATAGACGCCAGCGAGATCCATTAGGAGGAAGGACAAGCTTAGTGGCAGGAAAGAGGAGCAGACATATTTTTCCTTGTTTCATCTTCCATCACCCCTGTTGAGCAAACTCATTAAGGACACAGCCTATCTTACCATCACTGTATTTCCAGGGCATTCCTCAAAAGGAGTACATGGTACACGCTTATCTGATTAGAAGAAGGGATCTGGGATTTAGCAAATTATAGCCTGTCAGCCATATATGGCCCACCACCTGTTTTTGAATAGCACATGAACTAAGAAGGTTTTTTCATATTTTTAAATGATTAAAAAATAAACAAACAATATTTTGTGACATATAGTAACTACATGAAGTGGAACACAGCAATGCTCCTTCATTTATGTGTTGTTTACAGCTGGTTTTGCTATGTAATGGCAGCAGAGAACAGTCATGACAGTAATAATTATATGGTCTGCAAAACCAAAAACATTTACTCCCTGCCCTTTCACCAAAAAACTGTGCTGACCTCAGAACTAAGGCATGGCGTTATGAGTGAGAACGTAAGTGGATCCACATAGCGTGGTCAGAATGGACCGTGTGCAGCACAGTGGGCATGGTGGTGGTGGTATCTTTCTGACACATATAATTAGCTTCAAACATAAAGAATAAAGTTATCTTCCCTATGCTTTCATTAGTGCACAAGGGCTCCAATTTCTTACCAGCCAGTTCCTTGGACTCTGACCATGAGTACACTTTGACTGCACACTGCACTTTAGGGACGTGACAGCCTGATCCTAAGTGCTCTCACCTCCCAGCTCTTGGTCGTCGGCTCACTGAAGAAGTTGTCAATCATATTCAGTTCTTCCTTTTCCACCACCACAAAGCCTTGCTCTTTGGCATCTTTCCCATAGACATCAGGAGACCACTGAACAAAGAATGTGTACAAATGATCCACCCTGAAAAACATGTTTGTGATAGATGTTAACACCTAGTTTGCTTTCCTGACAGATCACTAGTAGGGACTTAGGTACATAAACCATCTTTCTCCTACTAGGCAAATCTATTTTGCTAATTGGAAAATTTCACGCTGCCAAAATTATCTCTTGAGTGACCTTCCAAACTCAGACAAATAAAAGCCAACAAAATAAAAGCAAAGTCCACAGGTACTGAGAAACTGTTCAAACTATCTTCCAATCTTGGTCCAAGGGATGGACCAAGAGTTGGGCCATACAACTAGAAAACATAATGAAACATTTACATCAACTGGTTTTTTTCCTTTATTAAGTCTTCTTTTATTGAATAACGGTAGTCACTGAGAAAAAAATGTAGATCTAAAGCTTTAGCTGTGTACAAAGATAAATAATACTCCAGCGCGTCTTTATGTAACTCAAAGTATTATTAGATTTTAATAAAATAGGTTTCATAACTCACAAGTGTCAAAAATAATACCAACTTTTATTATTTTCTTTTTTTGAGACAGAGTCTTACCATATCACCCTTGGTGGAGTGCAGTGGCATCACAGCTCACAGCAACCTCAAACTCTTGGGCTTAAGCAATTCTCTTGCCTCAGCCTCCCAAGTAGCTGAGATTATAGGTGCCCACCACAACACCTGGCTATTTTTTGTTGCAGCTGTCATTGTTGTTTAGCTGGCCCAGGCCAGGTTCAAATGTGCCAGGCCTGGTGTGTGTGGCTGGCGCCGAGCCCAAACTATTATTTTAATAGTGGAAAGAAGTCCTGGTTTTATTGACATAGCCATGTAATTTGCTTCCAATTTCTCTGTTCTGTTCATACATATTTATTATATGAAGGTTTTCAAACATCTCTCCATGCTCCATCAATAGAAATATGCATAGTTCCTGAGAATGGGAGCTCTTAATTCTAGCACTTTCAATATCTCCCAAGGTGTGACAGTCACAACCTTTCTGACCTTAGATTCCGCAGTTTATTATTATTTAAAGAACAGTGAGTAAAATAAAATCACTCTTAAAGTCTTTTCTTATTGAGAAATAATAATTCCAATTAGAGGCTACTGTTTTGGACAATGTCAACTTATCAACTTCAAAATTTACAAATACATAAAAAATAACAGTAAGACTCAAACAGAAACAGAAATATCATTCTGATGTTCCAATAAATCAAACTGTTTTTAGGTTTCCTCATTCCTATCTGTTCTTATCCACATGTATGCATGGTTTATATACAGCTTTCTTTTCCTTACAGTTAGAGCCAAGACATAATTGTTGTACAGTATATAATACACATTTACCTCATTGGTAGTCTTCATACTCATTTTTAACAGCTACAGTTCAGGAAATTAATAAGCCAAAATTAGCCTGTGTTCTGACATTGCCAGGATATTTAGGTTTTAGTTTCCATTTCTTCGATTTTATATAAACAATGGTGCTGTGATTATCCAGACAGCCTTTTACCATCATTTGAATTATTTCCTCACAATCAGTTCCCAGAAAATGGATTACTGGGCCAAAGGGCATGATTTTGCAGTTCTTAATTCATCTTACCAAATGGCTTTTGAAAATGTGGCTAGTTTACTCTGACATCAGCATTGTAGTTTGTGTATAAATTACATTAACAACCTTATTCTTAAAAAAAAAAAAAATTAATATAGGTTTCACCCAACTCATTTTGCCATTCTTTGAGTGCTAAGGTGTTTTCTTCCTGGTTGCAGCTTTTCTTTTGTGAATTGGCTTTTTGTGACTTGTAGCATCAATGTTTTTTTCAATTTCTGGGAGCCTTTATGTAATGTGAACATTAATCATTATCAAATGGGTTTCCAAGCTGTTGTTTCCCTTTTTATATTAATCATGTCTTTCCCCCACTATTCATATACCTTAAAGGTATATTTCATTTTAGATTTGTCCTTCGAAACATGAAAAACTGTTATCCAAGACAAGGTATATGTCACTGTATGATACATTAACATTCTATTAAAAATACCTTATAGATATTGATTTTAATAAAATGCTATAATGCTATAATTACATATGTACATAATGGTTATGTTTAAACTTGGTGAGGCCAAGGTACCTAGTTTTTGGTTAAAGGCCAGCCTAGATGTTGCTGTTAAAGTATTTTAAAGATATGATTAACATTTAAATCAGTAGACTTTGATCACCCTTCCTCAGGTGAGTGCGCGTCATCCAATCAGCTGAAGACCGAACAAGAATAGACTGACGTTCTTTAAGAAAGAAGGAATTCTGCCTTCAGACTTTCTTCAAACTTGATGCCGCAACATCAACTTTCCCCAGGTTCCAGCCTGATAGCTTGCCCTGAAAATTTCAGACTTGCCAGCCCTCACAATTGCATGAGCCAATACCTTCACATAAATCTCTCTCTCTCCCCATATATATATACACACACACACACATATACATACATACATACATACATATATATATATATATATATGCAATACATGTACTATTGATTTTTTTCCTCTGCAGAACCTTGACTAACACAACGGACTATTCTGAAAGGCTACAAAAGAAATTTATTAATACGGTTACCCCTAGAGAATAAAATGGGGTGGGAGAATGATATTTTAAATCATATATCTATACCTCTTTAAATTATTTTAATATTTGGAATAGGCAGTACATTTTATCATCCAAGCGTCAACATTCTTTTAAGTCATATAATGAGAAGTTTCCTTCTTATGTCCCTGTCCACCCCAAGTCCCAAAGATAACCATTCATTTTGTAGTACTATTTATGTAGATAAATCAATATATATCTTTGTTGTCTTCCCTTTTTATTATTCTCTACCTTGCCTTTTCACTTACCAATATGTCCTAGATATCTTCTCATGCCAGCATATGGACAGCTTCCTCATTCTTCCTTTTGTAACTACACAGAACTTTACTAAGTGAATTTACCTTAATTTATGTTAAGCATTCTCTGTTACAAGATTGTGTCATGAGGAATTAACCTTGTACGTGAGTCATTTCACATGAGTACAGGTAGATATTTCCCGAAGTAGAACTGTAGTGTTAAAGGAATGCAATCTTTTTAATGTACAGCAAGCACATTGTTCTGTAAGGGGATTATGTTATTTTTGCCCTCCCATCAGAAATACATATCTTTTTTTTAATTTATTTTTTAATTAAGTAATTTGTACATAGATAATGACTAGCAATACATATCTTTTTTGAACCTTGGAATTATTTTTACCATGTGGTATGAACATCCCTATTAAAAATTAACTTTAAAAATATGAAATAAACCACCAGTCCAAAGAGGTCTGTTAAGTGTATAATTTTAACTCTCTTAGTATTTTTTAATATTTAAAAATTTAGTCCATCTTGAATGTCTGCTGGAGTTGAGAACCAAATATGCTTCACTCTGAAGTTTGGAAAAGGAAATACAATGTGTGCATATCCACACTGGATAAAATCCCTGGGCACAGATGGCTTCCTGATATTTGTTGGCTAGCTTGCTCACAAGAGAAGAAAATCTGGGAGCTAGCTGGTACAATCGATCGGTTAGGTGCTGCTGGGGGGCGGCCTAGAGTTCACAGCCACGTCAAGCTTCTCCTATTGAACATAATTTTATAGACCATGAACATCAAACAAGGTTACTACTCTATGACCATGATGAATTATGACAAAAAACCCAAGACCACTCTGTAATCATATCTGAAAATAAGCAAAACACAAATGTTCTCTTGCCACAAAAATGACCAAACAGCCCTCTAACATAGCTTAATATGAATGATTGTGCTTCTTTGCCAATTTTAGTATTAGTTTCCCTAGTCTTCCTTCCTAGACAAGATTTAATAAACAGCAATCATAAAATGACCTCCACTTCCTGACAGCATCTCATTCAGAATACAGACCAGCTTCCCAGAGTCCTCCCGCAAATCACCTAACACAAATCTAAATCCTCTAACTCCTTTCTAACACCCTCTCACCGGGATGGCCCATGGGTTCCTATTGTGTGTGTTCTCCCTTGCTGCAACACACCAAAACAACTTGTTCAATGGCAGGTGTGTTCCTGGTAGCCTCTGTCTACAGGGCACTGCTTCCTTTGAAAACACTTCCTGTGCACCATGTGCTAACAACCTTGCCTTCGTGGAGCTTACCCTCTGGAATATTAGAACGGAACACTGGCTATTATGTAATTCAGTGAATTTTTCTGGGATATAAGGGAAGGAGGACTCTGAAGTCGACTATCAGGATCATACCCAGAACTCATTTCCTGAGGTGGCAATCAGGGTTCTTTCTTCCATACTGCAAGACCCTCTCCTTATTCCATATGGGTTTCTGAACCATTTGCTATTTAATTTCCTAGTTGTGACACAATGTACGTTTTTGTCACTTTTTGGACTTGCTTTCCACCAGGCACTGCTCGTTTGTCCCCTAACGTTTTACCCTCACAGGGGAGGCTGAACACTGAAGGAGGGTACTTCTGAGCTCATGCTGTTGTGCGTCCTTGGGCGAGACTGTAGGGGATGAGGAACAAGTTGCGGATTTGGAGTTAAGCTTTCGTTTCTTCTTAGACATTTTAAGAAAATGGTAAAATGTGAAAAGTACAGGTCAATGAAGATTTTAGGGAGAGAACCTAATTGAGCAATTGCCAGTTACTTCCCTTTCTGATGGCAGACACTGAGTTGCTCAGGAAGACCACTTGAACTGTCCCGTACTTATGTGGATATGAGGGAAGCAGAACTTATGAGAGGGGAGGGAGATGGAGAGGATAAAATTGGGCATTCCCTGCTTTATGAAAACAACTAAGGCCTGGCACGGTGGCTCATGCCTGTAACCCTAGCACTCTGGGAAGCTGAGGTGGGTGGATCACTTAAACTTAGGAGTTTGTGACTAGCCTGAGCAAGAGCCAGGCCCCAAATAGCCAGGTGTTGTGGTGGGCGCCTGTAGTCCCACATACTCCAGAAGCTGAGGCGAGAGAATCGCTTAAGCCCAAGAGTTGGAGGTTGCTGTGAGCTATGACACCACAGCACCCTACTGGGGGAGACTAAGTAAGACTGCCTCAAAACAAACAAACTAAAGCACAAAAACCCCCCAATAGTTCCTAGAACCAATTGGGAAGGTGGATGGGGTGGAAGATTGGAGAGAGGGGAACATGTATAAAGCTCAAAGGATTTCCTGAGGAGGAATTAAATACTCAATATCGTCTCTTTTGAAGTTCAGTATTATCAGAATTACGATGGCCCAAACTGAGATAAGGCCACAGGAAAGGACAACACCATTTCCTTCATCTTACTGTTCCTGAAGGGAAACTCTGCAAGGGCCCTGGGGGACTTGGTCAGATCTTGCCACAGTCACTTTAGAAGCAGCCACCTTTGGGCATGGTGTGTTGCTGATTCTGCAACTTAGGCCAAGCCCCTTGCCACTGCCGGCAGGCCTTGGAAGGAAATGCTGCCATCTGTATACATGTGGGGTTCTTAGGAACTGTAACAAGGGCAGTGCCAGGAGTTCCGCAGTGGAAGGAACAGGGACTGGGCTGCTTGTGCCCTAAAGGCCACACAGGATGCCTGACTAATACTCCTCCAGCTTCAATAAAACCCAAAGCTGAGGCAGTAATTGATCCTCAGCTGGGGAGGGCTGAAGATCAATTATCAGCATGGAGCACTCTTGCCTGCCTAGCAGGTGAACAGCAGCCAGGGCTGGCCCTATAAGCTGAGTAAGGTCCTACAACTTACCACACTTTCCCTGTTACCCTCTGGAGAACAGGCCAAGGCATTTGCAAACTATCACGCAGGCTTAGAGTCAGACATTTTAAGATCAAACAGAGACGCAACCTTATGTTTTAAGCAATGTTGGTGTGAGGTGCAGCTACTTGAAAAGAAATGCTGCGATGCCTGCTTCAGGGACTTACACTGCACAGTAACTATGAGTCACGTATTACTGTGGCCAATTTAAAGACAGGGAAATTGGAGCTTAGCAAGATTGAGTGGTATGTCCAATACTCCATCCTTGGAAATGTCCTGGCCATCCCAAGTTGGCCACCTTTTTTTTTTTTTTTTTTTAATAAATGCTAAACTCCAAGGGGACAGGTACATTTTTGTATCTGTCCATAGTCAGAGGTCTCCTATCATATCACGGTACAGATTAGTTACTTTCTCAGCTTTGGGTTTTATTGCTGAGCTGGAGGAGTATTAGTGAGGCATCCTGTGTGGCCTTGAGGGCACATGCAGCCCAGTCCCTATTCCTTCCACTGCTGGCCTCCTGGCACTGCCCTTCAGGCCTGAAGCAGCCGGTCAGCTCTGTGCTTGGGGAACAGTGAGGGGAGCTCTGAGGGGCAGCAGCACTGAACGCCTGCTCCCCTCAGGTGGCGGGTTCTATCTCTGCAGCCAGTAGTCACTCCCTCCTTGGGAGATGGGAAATGTTCGTGACTTTGCTCCAGAGATTCAGGGCACTGGTATACCCCGACTCCCATCAATGGCAGGCTTCCATGTAGTATTCCCTCATTCTCTCATGCAGAGGGCCCTCATACCATGGCTCTGAGGGAGGAGGAGAAGGAATGAAGAATAAAAATGGCTTGTTCTCTGACAGAATATTGACCCTTTCTGATCTGACATACTGAGTTTTTTTTGTTTATAAAATAAAACACTTTAATAATTTTATGAAACCTAAAATAGGTAATAAAATTATCAGGTGAATTCATGTTTGTGTTTTTCTCTTTGAAAACTGTAGAATATAGCTGGGCGTTGTGGCAGGCGCCTGTAGTCCCAGCTACTCAGGAGGCTGAGGCAGGAGAATCACCTAAGCCCAGGAGTTGGAGGTTGCTGTGAGCTGTGTGATGCCACGGCACTCTACTGAGGGCGATAAAGTGAGACTCTGTCTCTACAGAAAAAAAAAAAAAAAAAAGAAAAGAAAAGAAAACTGTAGAATAATTACAAGTAATCCACCAACATCTTTCCCACCCAAAATAAATAAGGGATAAGGAGTATGTGGGTGGTTGAAACACTGTTGATCAATCTGCTTACTAAATTGCAATGTGCCCAGACCACAGGGAAGGAATTAATGTCTCTCTTTTCAGTTGTACTTATGTTCCATTCTCCATCTTTTGTTTACGTTATTTTTAAGAGGGGGATTTAAAGGATGTGACTTCATCTTTCTTTCCTTCTAAATTAGAATTAGAATTGCCTTAAGTTTATTTCACGTAATTCTCAGAAGAGTTCTTTTTAGCTAACTGGGTTTTTCAAGTGGTTTGTTCCTAGAACTCAGCCCAGCCTTCTGGAAACAGATCTTAAGTCCTGAAATTCCCCGTCTTGTCCCCCTGCCTTCCATCTCACCCACTCCTTCCTTCTGGCTCTACCAGTTCTCAGCCACTTGACCTTTGCTCCGCTGCTTTCCCCCAGCTTAGGCCCCTCCTGGATTCCCACACTTCTGGGTCAACCTTTCCTTCAGCAGTAATTCCCTGCTCACCTGTTGACCCTCCTCTCTGAACCTTTGAGAGTCCCACTCCTTGGTGAGCCTCCCACCATGCTCATCCTTTCCATCCTGATCTCATCCTTGATCCATAAATCTAATTACATCTCCTCATCCTGAAAAAGTAAGTTTCTGAATTTTGTTTCCTCTTAAAGTTCCTTCCCATGACTCATTTTCCCTTCAGGGTGTGTTGTTAACACTTGAATTAAGGTATTTCCCAGCTCCTTTTCATTCCTCACCTCTTCCGCTCTGATTTTATTCATCTTTTTGTATATGCCCCTTGTTAAATCAAACTTGGCTCAGATGCTTTCTGGAGGAAGACAGAATTTAAAAATCTTGTTCCTTCCCTTATCCTTTCAAGTGAAGTTGGTGTCTCTGTCATCCTTGATCTTGACCTCTGACAGCCTATTGATGGCTTTTTTCAAATTTCCTCAATGACTCACCCTGTGGTCAGGATGAGTCATTGAGCATCTCTGGGCCTCATCTGCCTCAGGACACTATTCAGGGCCTCCTGCAAACCGACACAATCACCAGTAACTGCAGCCACCATGGCTGCTCGCAGTTCCTGAAGCAGTGGGTATGATAACACCCATGAGCAGAAAACTAGGTCAGGAAATGGGTCTTGGGAAACTAATATTTGAAAGATGAGACAGAAGTGGTCCTGGAAGGAGGCCAAGAAGAAACGGCAGAGCTTTAGAAGCAATCTTATAAAATGCAAACCCTATCACTTCACCAAACTGCATGAAATCCTTCCAAAACCTCCCCACAGGTTTTGGGATAAATTCAAACTCCTGTGGCTACCTTTCTTTTTGAAATAAGAGTGATGAAAAAGGTGAGTGCAGTGGAGACATGTTTAAGGCTGCAGTTGGGGAAGCCTTCCAGGGGCCATGGTTAAACTGTGCGTTGAGGGAGGCAGAAGGGTCCATCATAGGAGGAAGAGGAAACGCTACTCTACCAGGGGTGACTTGAAGATCTGGGGGATCCTGTGATCAGGTCAAAGCAGACACAGCAGAGAGAAAGGACAGTGTGGTCAAGTGACTGGTGATCTCTGACAGAGGGGTCTGTGATGTGGGTGGGGCTGTGGGATCAGGAGATCCAAGTTCTGCCTCTGAGTGCTCAGGTTGTGGGAAGTAAACAAAAAATCCTAACAGGACCAGCAAGACAGCGGATGGGCATCCCTAAGCTGGGATGTCTATGTTGGACAGGAACTCAATAGGCAGGGGGAATTCCTGATGTGAGGAATGACTGATTGAGGCTTATCCTTTGCCCCAGGGAAAGGCAGGAGCTGAGAAGAAAGAAGCTGGAGGGGTTGGGTCACTGGGTCACAGAAAGTGTTGGGTAGAAGATAAAATGTTTGGACTTCATCTTGAGGCCATGCAGGGGAAGCCTCAGTGAGTTCAGAAGGAACATAGGACAGACATATCTGAATAGTTATGTATGTATTTAAAGGGTATAATATATAACATATTTGAATAGTTATATATATCCTTAAAGGGTACAGTAATAAATACAACCAACATATTATACTCTGATTTAACATATATTACTGCTTAGAAAAAGGCAGTAAAAAGTTTTTAAAAAATGATTTAAATCCTTTCAAAACAACTATTAAGTTTACAGTAGCACAGACAGTGTACAGATCTAGGGATATTTGTGAAGGAAAGCAGGTGTGTGAATAGTCTTGAGAAGCAGGAAGGAATGCCTACAGCTCAAGCAGGGAAGCGGTATGGCCAGATGTGTGGCTGAGAAAGACAGCTGTGGAGCCATCGGGGAAGGACAGGAGAGACAGGACCAGCTGGTCTTCACTGCCACGGAAGTGATCTAGGCTGGAGATGATCAAGGCCAGACCCCAGGTGTGGCAGGGGGCGTGGGGAGAAACCTGCCATACACACTTCACAAGGCATAAAATCAATCTATTTAGTAACCAAAACTTGGCACTTGGGCTTTGCTTAGGTTTTCTGTTTAATCACAAATTTGGACTCAATTAGATTTCTTCATGAACCTCAAAGGTCTTTATCTTCAACATAAGGATCCTTTAGGGATCCAAAGGAGGCACCATGTTCAAGTTATAAATTCCTGTTTAGCAGATAAAGTTATCTCTAAGGCAGAAATTCAAAGAAGGTACATGACAGGTTCTTGGAAGGCAGGGCTTCACTTAGAAGCAACAAAGCACTGCAGATGCATGAAGTAACAGCAGTGGCAGCAACAATGAACCTTCATTCCACGTATGAACAAGCCCATTTATTGTCATTATAACCCCACAAGGTAGGCACTATGAGGATCATTTGTAATTAACGGAGGAAGAAACAGATGCTTGAACCAATTAACTCATCAAGATAACAGCATGGCAGGGGTGCCCCTAGGTCAGTATGTGGTCTTAAGCAATATGCTTTGCCTTTAGGGTCAGTCCCACTGATCTGGTATTACTGGTTTATAAAAGTCTGACACTGACAAAGCCACAGGGCTTTAGGGATAGGAAATCTAAAGAAAAATCTAAGAGTTGATGCTTGGAACAAAACATATTCCATTATTCATACTTTAGGGGTAAGGACTTTAGATACTTTACGTATAATTACAATCTATTTTATTGAACAAGAATCACTACTAGTTATAGTGGGATTTAATTACTGTTGCTTCTCCCACAACACACTTTTAAAAAAGTAAAAAAACATAGCTATGAGATAACGTTTAAAAAGTACACATTTTTAAGTCAAAGATACGAGTTCCCAAAATAGAGGGAATTAGCTGGAGGCTTTGGGAAAGTTCCTTAATCTCTCGACGACCTAGCTCCTCTCAGCATTGTTAAATGTGCAGGGAAGTCCATTCTACTTTTGGGTAGCCGTTACAGAAATCCCCTCCTATGTGATGATCTAAAATCTTGCTACCACATAAACCAACAATCTTGACCACTACTTAAGGTAGTGACCACCAGAAGCACTTAAGGTATTATTATTTTATCAAAGGTCACTTGACAGGTAGGAAAGGACATTAGGGGTACACACAGCAGAATATAACCCCTGAACTACTCACTTGACTTAAAATTTATAAGCAGCAGCCATCAAACAATTTAATACTGATTACACCAAAAACATACTGCAAGAGTATATTATGGCACAGAGATTGGGAAATATGAAAGGGGACAATGTAAGGAAAAGAAAGAAGAAAGGATGTGGCATAGAAAGTACCGAAATGCATGTGCATGTAGTCATGTTGGTCACTTGCACTGTCACTTATAAATGGAAGTATTAAAATGCATTTCCATCTAAGACATCCGGAGGCTCCTTTCTGAATACAGCTGCAGAGACCAAGATGCGGGCAGACTGGAGCAGCTGGCCAGGAATGTCAATTGTAGGCAGATGTCTACCTGCAGATAGCTCTTCTCTGAAGGCGCATTGTGAAATCACAGAGAAGTGAGGCGGGTCACTCAGGGTAAAGGTGAAGGTGACTGGGATCTGTGGGGAGGCATCTACGGGTGGGGGAAATTAAGAGGATAGAGCACTGGGGTGCCACATTCACCTGAAAGATACTTTGGTGGAGTTGTGGGAGAGCACAGACCTTTGTGTGGACACAGCGAGGAGCTTCCTGGAGTCTGTGCTGGGTCACTGCACAGCAGACAAGGCACAGTTAAGGGTCTGGTGGCAGCCAGTCCTGGGTTTTTGCAGATGACATCATCCTGTGTTCTCATATACAGGGCACCAGGTTAGCAATGGACTCAGCTTTGCAACAGTAACCTTCATATCGCCCTCACGAGGCAGGGAAGAGAACAGAGGCTCCTCTGAGCCACACCCTGTGACTGAGCCATTCCCTCCAACAGGGTGGAATCTGAGCAGGGGAGTTGCCATGGGCTCTACAGGACCCAACCTGCGAAGCTTTGGGCAACTGCTTCAGGAGGAACTGGGACAGGGGGGAGAACTTTACAATCTGTTGGGACCAATCCCCACTCATGACTTGGCCTCTGTAGTCCTTGAGGATACAGAACAGCCGGCCACCTGTGCACAGCTATCTTCATCCATCCCCCAAGTCAGAAAACCCTGTCACCTGACGGCCCCATCTCTATGTCCCAGGTGGACACAGCCAGCTCCCTGTGCAGCCTTGCCCACATGACTTTGCTTTTGGATCTGAGGCCTGCTTCTGGCTCTTTCCAAGTCTTGACTCTGAAGCACTCAAGACAGAGCCCAAAGCTCCACCCGAAGCCTCAGAGCTCTTGCTGGGCATTGGCTACCATCCCCAGGATTTCAGTGCTGCACTGGGACTCTAAAAGCCCACCCCTAAGTCTCCACCACTGCCACAGGGCTGGCAGAACTATCCCAAGGTCCCAGTGCCCTACTAGGGTCCTCCCAGCCTTAAGCTGCCATTACACCTGGACTGGTTTGAGCAAATGCCTGCAGCCCAGGAACCCAGGACCACTGCCTAGACAGCTTCACCCAGTTACCACAATACCTTTGTGAGCAAACCCCTGGGCACAGCAATCTCCACAATGTTGCCTCCATGGAGAGGGTCTCCCCCAACTTGAACTTCCTCCAAAGACCTGGGGAACAACCCAACACTCAGCACAGAGGTCATCTAGTTCAGGCCTGAACTGTGAAAATCACAGGGGAACAGGATAAATCAGAAGAGCTGCACTACAGCCGTTTAGTGCACACACCACTCGCTCGCTGCCAGCATTTCTGAGTGGAATAAAAGTAGCATCCAGGGATCTCCTATTCTTCTACTACAGCAGGAGAGTTCCCAGCCAAGAACAAGTACCTTCCAAACCTATTAGTCCTGAATAAGAAAAGAAGTTTCAGATGAAAAGAAACCAGCAAAAGAACCCTGGCAGCACAAAAACACAAAACACCTCCAAGGGATCACAGTGGTGTGATAGTACAGTTTCCAACCACAAAGAAACTGCTGAAACGGAGATCAGGATATGGATATAAAATAAGATGAATCGAAAACCAACAAAAAGAAGCCAAACCAATTTCCCATAAATTAATGTAACACTAAAGAGCTAGACAATATAAGAAATTATATCATAGAACTTAAAGCAACAAAAGAATCATTTAGGGAATTTCAAAACAGCAGAAAGCCTCAGCAACAGACTAATCCAGAGAGAAGAAAGCATGCCAGAGCTCCAACGCAAGGCTCTCGAGCTAACCCAGTCATTCAAAGAGGCAGATTAGAGAATAAAAAAGGCATTAAAAAAGCTCTCTTTAGAGAGAGACGGGACTATGTGAAGTGAACTAATATCCCTGAAGTAGAAGTAAGTGTTGAAAGCCTGGAAAATCCATTAGAGGGAATTACTGAGGAAAACTTCCCTGGCATCCCCAGAGATCTAGACATCAAGATACAAGATGCTCATTGAACACCGAGAAGATTTATAGCAAGTAGGACATCTCTTGAGACACATGAATACAGCTGGCCAGTAGGACAAAGCATTCTGCCTTCACCACAGAGGCTGCAAATAGAAAAAAACTATCACCTTTTAAAATCTAGTCTCAGTAATTTGGATAGAAAAAAACTATCATCTTTTAAAATCTAGTCTTAGTAATTTGGAAGTCCGTATGTGAAATAGGTCATTCTGCTTGCCCTGTAAGGTAACCTGTCAGTTTCAACATTCTACAAGTCCAAATGAAGCCAATAGCTGGAAATGCCCTGCCTTGTATGCTGAGCATTTTAAAGCTTAATTGTGCCTATGAAAAGAAAACTATTTGTAACATATCAAACCAACTAACTACTTTTCTTTGGGCCTACAAAACAACAAAATGACTACAGTTAACAATATGATATTGTATACATGTCCTTGAAATTTGCTAAAAAGTATTCTTACCACACACATACCAAAAATAAAAAAAGAAAATAGTAACTTTGTGGTGATATGTTCACTAGCTTGTGGTTTACATCTCACAAAGTATACACATCTGTGATCATCTGGTTGTATACCTTAAATATTGATAATCTGTAATTATCAATCCTACTTCAATAAAGCTGGGAAAACAATATACCTCTCTGTTGTGGTTCACTAAAAATTACATGAAAGCTCTTTTGAGAATCACTGCTCAAAATACCAGTTGTAGGTATAAAAAATAACACAAAAATAAGTAAAAACATAAAGTTTATATTAATATCATTGGCCAGAGGTCTTAGGCTAGTAGCCCATATCCTGAATTGAGCAGTGGGTATGTTCTCTTTGATCTGTTCACTAATTTTTAAAATTTAAAAAAAAAGGCCAATACTAAAAAATTAAGGCAATTTAACATATATAATCTATATTTCAGCTTCCCTTGAAAAAGATCAGAAGACCTAGCAACACTAGGCCCACATTAACCATTCCTACTAAGCTGCAGAGGTCCATAACAGCTGTTGCATACCACTCTGTAATTAACTCTGGCCCCAAGTCTTCTTTGGCTCCATTCCATAGCCTGGGCCAGGCAGGCATTTAGGTTTGCAAAAATTAGTTTCCACATACTTACTCCCAAACACTATGTGCAGCATCCAATGGCAGGAACTAATTAGTCTACAATAGAAATGGGGTCCAGCTATTCTCCAAAGCTACTGTCCTCAGAGTTTGCTTCACCACCAAAGCACAGCCACCACTGTCAAGAGCTCACTTACAAAGGAAGTCATTTTTGCCAGGAGCTTAGGTCTGGCTGAAGTCAATGATTAACTTGAGGCATTTGCCAAAATTGGTTACTAAAGTTACTGAAGGGTGGCTGCTTAATAAGGTATTTTTGGAGTGTTAAGAATTTCTAGAATATAAAGTTGCTCAAACAAAAGGAAAAATGACCAAGGCAGGAATTAAGAACAAGCAATATCACTTCAACATAATTTAAGGTATTTTTAAAACATAGGAGTGAGAAAAAAAAATATATATATATATGACTAATAATTGTATTACATATTTGTTCAGTGGTTTTCCAAAATTCATGTTAAATAGGCAGAGAAAAAGGCAATTTCTTTAGAGATTGTTTTGAAAACATTGGGTTTTTTTCTGTCTACTGGTGAAATTCTCACTGTAAAATATCACTAGTAGATTACCACACAATGATCTATGGTACTTAAAACCTGCAAGCTTTATATTCTGAAATATACCTCTTTGGCTGAGTAGGATATAAGTTGTTTCAGAAAGTCAAGTACTTAGAAAATGTTTAACACTACGGTCTTCTTGGCACTGACAGGTATTAAAGATTCCAATTCAGCACTGATCTCATTAAAAGCGAGGTGACTTTTGATCAGAAAATTTCACATTAACTATGGTTAAAGAGTTTAGGCTAGAAAACCAGGTCTGTTTGTAATTCCTTTAGTCCATCATTTCTTCTCTAAGAATAGTGCTGTTAAGAATCTTTTTCCTGGCTCGGCGCCTGTGGCTCAATCAGCTAAGGTACCAGCCATGTACACCTGAGTTGACAGGTTCGAATCCAGCCTGGGCCTGCCAAACAACCAAAAAATAGCCAGGCATTGTGGCAGGCGCCTGTAATCCCAGCTACTTGGGAGGCAGAGACAGGAGAATTGCTTGAGCCTAGGATTTGGAAGTTGCTGTGAGCTGTGATGCCATTGCACTCTACCCAGGGTGACAGCTTAAGGCTCTGTCTCAAAAAAAAAAAAAAGAATCTTTTTCCTAAGTCTTCAAGACAGATGTGAATTTTTCCTCGTTGTAATATGAGCTTTATAGGAGAATCAATTTTCTTTATGATTTTGTCTCTCATTATAATAGTAATGCATGCTCATTAAACACATGTAGATAGAATATTTAATGGCAGACTCTTTTCAATAAAAGCTATTTACATCTATTGTGTATATGTGTATATATACATATGGTCTATGTAGTATTATCACATTAATCCGTGCGTAGAAACAAAAGGCTACACCAATAAAACCAACTGTTATCTCTGTGTAACAGAATCATGAAATTTTTATTTTGCCATTTTTGCTTTTTTGTATTTTCTGCACATTACATAAAATCTATCCTATTTTCTGAATAGTTATAAGGAATAACTAGTAAGTTTTTGTCTATTAGATTACAGACTCACTTATTCAGGCATCTATCTAAAATCTAAGAATATTTATTATGTACTAGATACTAAACTGTTTGTAGGACACAGTGTCATAACACTTGGTCTCTGTCCTTAGGAAATGTAAATTGTAGTAGGAAAAAGCCACAAGTAGCCAATGGCTATAGAAGCATCTGTAGTAAGGGGCATGACACAGGTGGGGTTGAGTGGAGGGGCATCTAAGGCAGATGGGGAAAGTCTTTTAGAGGAGATATTTGATCATGTGCAGTTAAAGTGAAGGTAACAGGTATAAGGGGGAAGAAGGTGGGCATTTCAAGCTACCCAGCCAATGGGTGGAATTTACATTCTTGAAGTTCTGACAGGGTCAGGTGTCCACACAAAAGCTGGAACAGAAGCTAGTGATCTGAAGAGATTTTAAATGGAATGAGCTAGCTATGGTGACTGGCTACGTGGGTGGCTGTGAAGCAAGATGATGCCACATTTTGGTGATAGAGACTGAATGGATGAATTTACTACCATGGAGAAAACAAGAGGTAAAAGCTGTGGGAACAGAGAAAGAAATTTAGGGGCGATGCCTTTGGATCAGTGGGTAGGGCACTGGCCCCAGGTACCGAGGGTGGCAGGTTTGAACCCAGCCCTGGCCAAACTGCAACAAAAAATAGCTGGGCGTTGGGGCAGTTGCCTGTAGTCCCAGTTACTCAGGAGGCTGAGGCAAGAGAATTGCCTAAGCCCAAGAGCTGGAGGTTGCTGTGAGCTATGATTCTATAGTACTCTACAGAAGGCGATAAAGTGAGACTCTGTCTCAAAAAAAAAAAAAAAAAAAGAAAGAAAGAAAGAAAAGAAAAAAAGAAATTTAGCTTAGGGTATGGTCAGTCTTAAGTTTTTTGATCCATGGACAATTCAAATACTGAAAATTAGTGGTCATTTATGTGTTTGGGACTCAGTAGAAGGTTCTAGACTAAAGATCACTGAGTGTAGGCAATTGTGAGAAACAGAGAGGGTCTTTAAAAGGGTAACATTTAAGAGGAAGCAAGCCAGCCTCAGTGGCTCATCTTTCAAACTCTGGGAGGCCAAGGTGAGAGGATCACTTGAGCCCAGGAGTTTGAAAGCAGCCTGGGCAACATAGTATGATCCTGTCTCTAGAAAAAATTTAAAAATTAGCCTGGCATGGTGCATGCACGTATAGTCCTGGCTACTTGGGAGACTGAGGTGAGAGGATCACTTGAGCCTGGAGTTTGAGGTTGTACTGAGCTCAGATTACATCACTGCATTCTAACCAGCTTGGATGACAGAGCAGGATGCTGTCTCTAAAAATAAAAATTAAAAAATGAATAAAGGGGAAGCAAAGGAAGGAAAAGACCAGGAAGGAATGGTAGAAAGGAGGAAAAATGGTGTCAAAAAAATACAACAGGGCAGACAATGAATGGCATTAAAGGAAAATAAGAACAAGATAATGCCCTTTTGTTCATCATACTAGGAAGGATGCCTAACAGATCCTAGGATCCTAACCCAAAACCTGAGAAGCAAAATATCAGGGAAGGATCTGAGTACATTTGTGTTTAAAGGCTCCTAAAAGGTTTTACATAGCTAAATTTGGCATTACCGAGCTAAGCCACAAATTCTTGGTTAACTCATCTACCTTCGTAACTATGAAACACAATATATCCCTCCACAGGCTTTAACCTCCTACTTTTCTGAATTTAGAAATAATACTTATTGTTTCTGTGCGGGGAGAGGGTGCTGGACTCTGATTCCTCCCCTAGTGACCAGGTATTATTCACAAGCCAAGGTATGTTAGAAAAGGTCTATCCTTGTCAGTCCAGGCAGGGATCGCTGGAGGGTTTATTATATTGGGAAACAAAGGATTTACATAAGTACCTAAGTGAAGGAAACCACCTGAGTTCAAGAATAGCATCTGAAAAGGTGCCAAGCGGAAAGGTCCTAAACTTGTTTGGTGAGGTCAATAAGGTGACCAACGTCAATACATGTTCAAGCCGATCATCAAAAAGCTAGGAAGGGAGGTCAGAATACAAAGGGCGTTTAAAAACAAACAAGGAGTTCAGACAGTAGTCCTGCAGACTTACCATATTTTTATGGCAAGATCAAATAGCTTTTTTTAGAAGATTATTGTGGCCGTAATGTACAAAATGGGTTTTAAGGAGAGGAATTGGAGAGTAGAAAATTGTATTTAAGGTACAAGATGGTATGTTCACAATAAGAGTAGCATAGGCAGGGAACAGTGGCTCATGCTTATAATTCCAGTGCTTCGGGAGGCCGAGGTGGAAGGCTTGCTTGAGGCCAAAAGTTCAAGACGAGCATGGGCAACATAAAACATGAATTTTTTTAATTAAAAAAATTAAATTAAAATTTAAAAATTAGCTGGAGCTCATTGTCTGTAGCTCAAGCAGCTAAGACACCAGGTTTGAATCCAGCCCCGGGCCACCAAACAACAATGACAACTATAACCAAAAATAGCCAGGCATTGTGGCAGGTGCGTATAGTCCCAGCTACTTGGAAGGCTGAGGCAAGAGCGTCAGTTAAGCCCAAGAGTTTGAGGTTGCTGTGAGAAGTGCTGCTACAGCACTCTAGCCAGGATAATAGCTTGAAACTCTGTCTCAAAAAAAAAAAAAAATTACCTGGGAGTGGTGGCATGCAGCTATGTATATAGAGTTAGGTACTCAGGAGGCTGAGGTGGGAGGATCGCTTGAGCCCAGGAGTTTGAGGCTTCAGTGAGCCATAATTACATTACTATATTTTAGCCTGGGCAACAGAGTGAGACCCTGTTTCTAAAAAATAAAAATAAAAAAGAATAGCATAAAGTCAAGGAGGGAGGCAATTTGGTGCCCTGCCTGCTCTTTCAAGTCTTTCCAGTTTAGATCTGGGTAAATTGATATGTCTGGTAGGCTAATTTCTTTGATATTCTTCTTTGAGTGTCAACAGTGATAATCCTATTCAGGATGATGAAGATACCATGGGGTCATCTTTGTAAAAGTATGTGCTCAACCAGAATAATATCAGGGTCCAGTGAAGCTTAGCACCCCCAGTTTTACGTGAACAAGATTTCAGATGGATGGTAAATCATAAAAAGCTCAGTGCTCATGACTTTCAGGCTTTGCTCTAAATATTCCAGAACTAAGGGTGAACACTTCTGAAACACAAAAAGGAGATATGCAAAGAGTTAAAAGGTAGGTCTTAAGATCTATAGTCACTCCTAACAACACAATATAGCTTTGGTGGTCAATGCATTGCTGGGTGGTCTTGGTGTGCATGGCTGCTGCTATCTGAAATGAGAAAATGGGAAATAATGCCCAATTGCCTTTGCTAGAGCAAAGAATGTAAAATCAGGAGAGAGCGGATAGCAAAGCTGGGCCCATGTAAAACCAACGGAGATTAGACTAACATAGTCTTTAAATATATGGATAGCCAAGTAATCTCATAAAATTTGAATGTGATTAGAGATAAAATAAAATCAATGAATGCTATTATACGCAAACCCAGGAAAAATAGTAGAGAACAGAAAATAAAACTAAGAAATTCCTATAGAAGTTCATTAAGGGAGTAGCAACATAGGTTCTACCCTAGAGTAGGGACCATATTCAACCATGAAACACTATTACTCGTCCATGGGACTATCTTTCCATTGTTGGGGAAATGCTGACCACAGAAAAGACACCCTTCCTTAAAACAGGGCCTTAAACATTTGGTTCTACTCTGGTCCAGGCAACCATGAAGAACTATGGAGAGATTATACCTAATATAGAAAATACCACCGCTGGTCGTAAATTCAAATATGAGAGATACACAGACAACTAGAATAGGACCTACTAACAGGAGATATATGTCTACATAACTCATTTTTATTTGAAAGTGTAAAATTTCTATTACAAAATGCTTGTCAATTTCAATTATGCTTGATATTAAAACAATGTTATGCTTTCTAAAACATAATCAACTTATATATGATGAATAAATTCTAATATATGTATGAACACAAAATAGGGTTTGCTTAGAAGCTAGAGAAATGGCATTTTGCAATAATTTTTAACAAATTAATATATCATACATTTGCATATCAAGTTATAAATAAATTTTTATTATTAAAGGAGTCACACAGAATGAAAAGCCTCAGGCCACTATCATGGGCTTGCCTTTTATCAAAAGAATGTCTATTTAAACAGGGCTTGCTCAACTTTAAAATAAAACATTTTAAAGCTGCATTTGATTCCTTTTTCATCTACCAAACTGATAAAGATTTATGGCCAGTTGCAGTGGATCATGCCTAAAATTGTAGCACTTTGGGAGGGTGAAGCAGTAAGGGCCAGGAGGTCAAGACTAATCTGAATGACATAGCAAGACCCTGTCTCTACAAAATATAATAATGATCAAAAAATCTGCCAGGCATGGTAGCACATGCCTATAGTTCCAGCTACTCAGGAGGCTGAGGCAGGAGGATCAGTTGACTCAGGAGTTTGAGGGTGCTGTGAGCTACAATGATGCCACTATACTCTAGCCTAGGTAACAGAGCTAGACCTTGTCTCAAATAATAATACTTAAGATTTCCCAGCACCTGGGAAAAAGAACACTTTTATTATGTTGATGGGTGCATAAATTGCCACACACTTTCACGTGCAGCATGTATTTAAAGCCTTAAACATATTCTTTGATTCAGTAAATCTACCTGATGGATTTCACAAAGATGTAACATTGCTTCATAATGGCCAAAAATTCAAAACCACCTAATATTTGAAGTAGAGTAAGATTAAATTAATCAGAAAACATAATGGTAGTGTTAACTATATTGTAGTTGTTTTTTTTCTTTCTTTTTTTGAGACAGGTCTCACAGTTTCTCTATGCTGGTGTACAGTGGCGTGATCATACGTCACTGTAGCCTAAATTCCCGTCCAGGTGTCTTCTTGCCTCAACCTCCCTATTAGCTAGGACTAAGAGATCCATCACACCTGACTAAATTTTAAATTTTTTTTGTAGAAACAGGGCCTTGCTATGTTACCCAGGCTGATCTTAACTCCTGGCCTCAAGCAATCCTCCTACCTTAGATTCCTAGAGTTCTGGGATTACTGGCATGAGCCACTCTGCCCTATCATATTTTGTTTATATACATATAATGACAAGCATATGACGTGGAAAATATGCACAACGTATTAAGTGAAAAACAGCTGAAAGCAAAACAGATTCTGCCTCCACCTCCTTTTTACTTATTTATTTATTTATTTATTTTTTTGAGACAGAGCCTCAAGCTGTCACCCTGGATAGAGGCTCGTGACATCACAGCTCACAGCAACCTCCAATTCCTGGGCTCAAGCGAGTCTCTTGCCTCTGCCTCCCAAGTAGCTGGGA
>CAUYON010151002.1:0-31837 GCA_963573935.1 Arctocebus calabarensis | reverse complement strand
CTGGATTTGAACCCGCCAGCTCAGGTATACGTGGCTGGTTAGCCCGTTGAGCCACAGGCGCCGAGCCCGGACTGGCTCTTAATTCTGAATTCTTGTCCCGATCTACTATTGCCCACATTCTAGCGTGGGAGCATTCTGTGCTTTCTTGTGTGTCTCTCCCCCTCAGTGTGGCGTGGCAGTGGCAGTAGGTTTTCGTTTAGTGGTGATCAATTGTGACAAGACGAAGTTGGAAGATAGAGGAGGTTCAGAGTTGGAAGAAATAGGGGTAGCTGATGGTAACATGGACTTGTCTGGGCAGCTTTGTGCACTTCTGGCTGTTGATGAAAACCTCTAGGGTGATCTGAGGCCTTGGATACTTGTAGTAGAGGTTGGGGGCAAGAGGTCTTGGTTGATTTGCTTCCATTATCATTTGAAGCCTCCAAAGTAGAAGATGACCCTTTCATCAGGAGGGAGATTAGTTGAGCTTCTTTCCAGAAACCAGTTCTTGGCACTAAAATGAATGCGACAATATTTTAGTGATATTGTAACCAAATACTTAAAAGTTTAAAAAATTCACCAGATTTTAAAAAATTGCCAAGGATAATAATATTTAAGGTTAATTTTTGTTTGCTTTTGAATGTTTACAACAGACAGGGACTAAGGTAGTGTTCCATGTGTGTTCCCTGTTTTACCCGCTGTTCATGGCTCGTGTTCACCTGACACCTTCATGTCTGCGTCTCTGGTTTCTCTGCTGCTCGTATGTGGGTGTGTTTTCTGATCCATTGCATCGCGTTTTGTTTGTTTCCCTTCGGGGTCAGATGCTGGTGATCTGGGTGCCTTTTATCTAGTGCCATTTGCCTCTCTCGTGTTTTCTCCCAGGTGACGCATGTGTGTTTTGCTAGTAGATATATCAGTTGATTTATTGGTTTGGTCTGTGAAGTCAACATACAAATGACTTCCTGAAAGTGAGAACTGGTAGTGACAGGAAAGGTGGCTTTTATTTTCTTTGTAACTGTGTAGTAGTGGTCTTCTGATAAGTATGATGATGAATCAGTATAGTCTAATTTGAAGGTCCTGGTTTGAAGCCCTTTGAAGAGCAGCTGCTGGTGTTGGATGGTAGGGAAAAAAAGTTTCATGGAATAAATTCTGCATCTTTTGCTTCACTCCCTGGGAAAGTTTGGATACATTTTACTTATTTCTTGAACTTCAGTTTATTTCTGAAATGCCAAGTTCTTAACTCACAAGGATCTAATTAGAATGTATGTACGGTTTATTTATTTATCCTTGAGATAATCTGTTACTAATTAGGGCATATATCTAGTTTATTTATTTATTTTTTTGAGATAGAATCTCAGTTGCCTAGGTAGAGTGCCCTGGTGTCATAGCTTACAGCAACCTCAAACTCCTGGTGTTAAGAGATCCTTTTGCCTCAGCCTTCAGAGTAGGTGGGATTACAGGTACCTGCCACCGCACCCATTTTTCTGTTTTTTTTTTTTTTTGTGTAGAGATGAGGCTGGTTTTGAACTCCAGAGTTTATGCAGTCCTCCCTCCTCGGCCTCCCAGAGTGCTAGGGCTAGAGGCGTGAGTCACCTCGCTTGGCCTGTTTATTTTTTTATTTGGGGGGTATCATCCAGGTTAGAGCTCACTACAGCCTCAAACTCATCTGATCCCGCCTTAGCCTCCCAAGTAGCTGGGAATGTAAGCATGGGCCAGCCAGGCTAATGTTTTATTTTTGTGTGGAGACGGGTTCTTGGTCTTGCTCAGGCTGGTCTTGAACTCCTGACTTCAAGTGATCCTCCTACCATGGCCTCCCATGTGCTGGGTTTGCAGGCATAGGCTGCCATATGCAGCCTAGCATCTAATTAGAATAAAAGAGGTCACATAAACTAAAAATAAACTTGTGCTCCTTTGTGTGTTCAAATCCTCTGTGGGCTCTTGTGTAATTGATAAGTAGGGGAATTATTGCAGTGTAATAAGGAATTTGCTCTGGTTCGTACATTATTTCCCCTGGCATATTCACATTGTGCACTAAGTAACAACAGCTGAGCTCAAAGTGCACTAAGAGATGGAGGCAACGAGCCACAGAAATGGCTCCTGAGTTTTTCCTTTTGGCCTAGTTTGGTCACGTTTTCAGTCTTGGAAGTTCGTGGAAGGACTTGTGCAGTTCTCCCTGATCTCTGCATTTTGCCTCTGTTTTACTCAGTGGCCTCAAGTGTCTTTCTTACATGCTCTTACCATGCTTCTTTTCCCATACAGGTGTGTGTGTATGCATGTATGTATTTTCTTTTGGTAGATAGGCTCTCAGCCCAGGTTGGAGTGCAGTGGTCACATCGTAGCTCACTGCAGCCTTGAGCTCCTGGGCTCGGGGGCTCTTTCTGCCTTAGTAGCTGGGATTTTACGCAGGCACCACCATGCTAGGCTAAGTTTTTCTTAGAGAGGTGGGGTCTCACTTCGTTGTCCAGGCTGGTTTTGAACTCCTGGTGATCCTTTCTCCTCTGCCTCCCGAAGTGCTAGGATTACAGGCATGAACAACTGTATTTTCTGGAAGTTGTATATTTATTATTTTTATATTAGAAACTTGACAGTAACAAATTGTATTAGCCATTTTATTTGTATTATTGATTGCTTTTGTTAACATTTTGGTTATAAGGCAGCATAAGTTTTGCTTGTCTCCCTTAACCTTTTTTTTTTTCCTTTTAACATGTGGCTTTACATTAAGTGAACTTTTTCACAAATGTGTGCATTGCTTTATAGAATGGACAGGGGCGACATTTCTACCTATTATTTTGTCTGGCACCATGTAAGATACTCAGTAAGTGTCAGTTTTCTTCCCGTTCTCCTTCCTCAGAAGAGTTTTCATTAACAGTATGAAATTTAAACGTCTTTCCTGTGCGAGCCCCTGTTCGCCCGGCCACTGCCCCTGCTCCCTTGTGCCCATAGAGCAAGCTTGTTCCTGTCTCCCTGTCTTCATTGCTTTGTTCTTTACTCATGCTTTGCCCTGAAATCATCATACAGCTAATTCTTTTATGTCATTTAGATCTTAGTTCCAAGGCCACCACCTCAGAGAGGTTACCGGGAAATAGCCGCCAACCCAGCCATTTCAGTCCCAAGAGCCGCATTCTCACTGCACTTTCCTCTGAAATGGCTTTGCTTGTTGCTTCTTTTTTCCTTTAACTTCCCTCTACAATTGAAACTCCCCAGAACAGGGATGGGTTCTGTCTTATTTGTCAGCCTGCTTCATCCACTAACTCCAACAAGACCTGGCAGGTGCTTACTAAATATTTGAGCAGATTGTTCTCTTAGGAATGTTTTCATAACTAGCTGTTAGCCTTAAATTGGCTCATTGTACAATAAAATACTGGAAATAATTCATCTCAAAGTCAACATTTAGGGGAGGGTCAAAAGGGACGTTACTAAATTAGTGTTTAAATTTGGACACCTAGGGACATATGTGAATATTGTTTGCTTTTCTTGGAGGAAGGGTCTTATATTTGAGTCAATGTGGAAAAAACAAATGGGTAATTGATGGAGCAGTCTGAATATGTGCTTTGTGCCAATCTTAAGTGTTAGACTGAAGAAGTTAATTTTTTTTTAAGTTATACATACTTCATTATTCAAATAGTATGGTGAAGGAAAGGTACCTCCATTTAAAATTATTTAAATACAGGTTCAGGAGATTTTCATAGTTTACTTTCAGTTAAATTTACCTGTGGTAGTGCCTTGATGAATCATGATCAACTTCCTCAAGTTGGTACGTGAGTCAGAATTCTTAGTGGTATGATAGAAACCCAACTTACATTTTTGGCTTAAACCCAAAAGGGGAGTCATTGGGATGTAGAACCCAGAGTGGATGAAGTCAGCTGTGGGAAGGGCACTGGGTCAGCCGGCTTCAGAGACCAGACCCACTTCAGCACTACCAGTAATGCCTTCAGAAGCCCTGCTGGTTAGTTTTTTTGGAATAGATTGGTTCATTCTCTCATGATAGATTGGCTTTCTTTACATGGTAGAAACATACCTTGGCAGTTGTACATGTTTATCTTCTATTTTTCTCTGATGTTTCATTTGGAAAATTCTTAAAGGTCTCTGTTCAGTTTGATTTGGAAGTGTCTACATGGCCATATAAAAACCATGGCTGTGGGTTGGGTGTGAGTGTTCATGCCTGTGTGCACCAGAGGACCAATCAAGACCAGGAGTTTGAAACTAGTTGGAGCAACATGACGAGATCTGGTCTCTACAAAAATATAAAAAGCCAAGGCAGGAGGATTGCTTGAGCCCAGGAGCTTGAGGCTGCCGTGGTTTAGACTGATGCCAGTGTGCTCCTCCATAGGTACAGCAAGACCCTGTCTCAAACAACAACAAGAAAAACAGAGAAAAATATGTCTGTTTCCAAGTACCCAGAGTAGGGGAACAGCAGTGCATGTACCATTTGAGTAACCAAGGGAGCTAAAGGGGAGCCTACCACCCCGCCAAGACGTCCATTTATAGTTGGGAAAGTTGTGCCTTTAATCCTTGATAGAGCGTTACTTAAAATTTTCTCTCTTTTTGAGACAGTGTCACTCTGTCGCCTGGGTGTCACAGACACAGCAACCTTAAACTCCTGGGCTCAAGTGATCCTTCTGCCTCAGCCTCCTCAGTAGCTGGGACGACAGGTGTTGGCCATAAGGCCCGGCTAATTATTCTATTTTTAGTAGAGACAAGGTCTTGTTCTTGCTCAATCTGGTCTTGAACTCCTGAGCTCAAAGAGTCAACCCACCTCTGACTCCCAGAGGGCTAGGATTATAAGCGTGAGCCACCGCGCCCAGCCTTTAAAATTTTCTTCTAACTAGAAATAACATCTGTTGATCTCTGGTTCCCAACCTTTTCAAATACAGGATCCATTTTCAAAAATGAAAGTTGAGGCTCCTTCATGTCATAGTAATTGCAATTTTATGTACCCCGTGTGTAGTTAATATGGGTTTGTCTTCTTAGAATGAGATACATAGTAAAAAAATGATGCCATTCATTTTGGTTTTCTTTTTAACCTCACTTTTCTTTTTAACCTGCTAATATAACAGCTATTGGAATCTGGTATTTGAAGGCCCTTAGTAGGAAATTATCAATTGGTTCATTATCCAAATTTAGGGGATATTTTAATCTCTCAGGAAGATAACCGTGGTTATTCTAAGCAGACGTTTAAATTTAGCAAAATTTGAGGGATATTTTAATCTCTGAGGAAGATAACAGCCTTTAGCCTAAGCAGACATGTAAATAATTGTAGTGTATAACAAAACGAACAAGATACAAATTCAATGCTTCATTCATCAGGTAACCAAAATAAGAAAATGGGTTGTAGCCACGTAGAAGAAGCCTTTTGCAACCAGAGAGATTGATTTCCCTTGGCTTTAGTTATTTCATCTTTAAAACATTGGATTGAGTCTTAGATTTCTTCTGACTGTAGTGCTGTTCAACCATATGATACTGTATATATCTAAAAAATTAAACGTCTTCAGCCAGATTACATGGAAAATGTGCGGTACTGACCTTTGCTTGATCTGATTATTTTCTTAAAACATTTACTTTTTCAGACACCTAATCACTTTTGTGCAAATTAGTCTCAAAATATTTTTTAGGTATCTGAAGATGAAACTTATATCATGTAATTAATCTTGTGAGTTCAGGTGCATTTATTACATTCAATTTCGTGGGAGAGAAAATTAAAACTATGAGCTAACACGTTTTTTAGAATGATTTCTTTCCTTTAATGCCCATGGTTTAGAAATTGTGCACTGGAAGTGTATTTTTTAAGTACCATGAGAACATGCTATTCACATTTATAATTCTTAAAATATTTCAAGTAAGTTTCAAGAGCTTTTCATGTTAACTACTAATTGAGAATTAGCATACGTTAAGATAATTTGCAATAAAAAAATCATGTGTGAAGGAGAGGGAGGGTTTTAGGGCATAAAGATGCCAGTCACACAACTTGGTCTTTTTTGGCACTTTGGTGTCTGGCTCAGGGTTGGTTTCTAAGTTGGAAAGTGATGAGAAAAGAGCCAGAAAAATAAGCAGGGATCGATCATAAGTGATGTCTTCTCTGTGCTAAGGAGTTTGGACATTCTTCTGTAACAGGAAGGCAGTGAAGTATTTTCAGTAGAACAGCAAGGATTATTATTATTGTATATATTGTTTGAAACAGTCTCACTATGTTGCCCTCGGTAGAGTGCTGTGGCATCTCAGTTCATAGCAACCTCCAACTCTTGGTTTTAAGTGATTCTCTTGCCTCAGCCTCCCAAGTAGCTGGGACTACAGGTGCCCGCCATAACGCCTGCTATTGTTAAACCTGTGAGCTCAGGCGATCCACCCACCTCGGCCTCCCAGAGTGCTGCGATTACAGGCGTGAGCCACTGTGCTGGTCTCTCAGATTGTGTTTCAGCCCTGGGTGTCCTGCAGGCAGGATGAAGTGCAGATGTGGAGAGAGCTCTGCACAGAGGGGAGAGAGTTGAGCGAGTGGACACACTGGTCCAGGCTTCTGAATTATGTAAAAAAGCGAGTGGACATTAAGGAGAGAAGGAAACTGAAAATAGGTGAGCATACACGTGTTCTTTCTCTCCGGCTTGCTGCAGCTCATTTTCTGGGGAACCTGAGGAGTATGAATGAAGACTTGGAATTTTGGGGGAAGAATTAATTTGCTGTCTCAATAGTTAACGGACAGAAGCTAAGCCAGTAGGATGAGGGATGAGAAATGGCCATTGAGAATGAGGAATTTCGGCTCGGTGCCCGTGCCCAGTGGTTAAGGCACCGGCCACATGCACCTCTGGTGGGTTCGAACTCGGCCTGGGCCAGCTAAACAACAGTGACAACTGCAACAACAAAAAAATAGCCGGGTGTTGTGACGGGGACCTGCAGTCCCAGCTGCTTGGGAGGCTGAGGCAGGAGAATCGCTTAAGCCCAGGAGTGGAAGGTTGCTGTGAGCTGTGATGCCACAGCACTCTACTGAGGGCGATAAAGTGAGACTCTGTTGCAGAGCAAAAAAAAAAAAAAAAAGAGGAATTTCTTGTCATCATGACACCTTAACTAGAGGATAATTAAATTAGATGCTATTTGAGACTTTACAAGGAGGATAGGTTGGTATAGTATTACCAGTGCATGAATATTCTAATGTGTAATTTGCATTAAATTTCTGGTTAGTAAGTTTTTCATGTGTTTTTGAAACTCTTTACATTAATGTAAGTTACTAGAATCTTAGTTTGGTAACATTAGAGATTTAATCTGGATTAAGTACTATAAAATAGATTAAAATTATATAACTATTAACGTTATAAAACGATTTACAACATTATTTTTGGATTTCACCTGAAGGAAGTTGCAGAGGTAGTACAGAGTTCCCAGGCTGCATTCACTGAGTTTTGCCATTGTTAAAATCTTACATAGCTGTGGTATATTTCTGAAACTTAAGAAATTAGCACTGATACAGTGTTAAAGTAAACTACAGGTTTTATTTGGATTTCCTCACTTTTCCCCACAAGTATCTTTTTTTCTTCTAGGACCCCATGTTGCATTTACTTGTGGCTTCTGTCTTCTCCAATCTGTGATAGTTCAAAAGTCTTTTCTCTTTGTCGTGACTTTGACATTTTTGAAGAGTATTGGTTTGTCTGATACTTGGAATAATTGGACTGAGGTTTTTTATTTTTTTATTTTTTTTATTAAATCATAGCTGCATACACTAGTGCAGTCAAGGGGCACAATGTGCTGGTTTCATGTACAATCTGAAATGTTTTCATCAAACTGCTCAACACAGCCCCCATTATGTGTACTTGGTAAGAATACCGTGGAGATGATGGGCCTCGTGTACTTAGATCTTTGCTAGCTGTGGGATGGAGTGCAGACGCAGAGTAGAGGTTTGGGGAGGGGGGGCGCTCCAGGAAGAGGAATAGCTGTGTAATTAAAGACCACGGAGTGTAGTAATTTATGAATTAGGTCTAGAGTAAGTGTGTTTGGGATGGTTGGTGGGAGAATGGAAGAATGTCATGGCAGGATCCACATTATGAGGGCCTTGTCAAGGTTAAGCCATAGCTTTGGAAAATTACTAACCCGTTGAAGGCATTTGATTGGGAAGTAACATAATCAGATCTACTTGGTAACACCTTGGGGGAATATATTGGGGTTCAGGAAGCTATTGATGTGATAAGGTGAGAGGTGAAATTCTTAAGAATTGCAACAGTGGTTCCCGGACTTGAGTGAATCAGAATCACTTGCAGGGCTTATTAAAACTCAGCCTCACCTCGTTTCCAGTTTGGTGGGTATGGGATAGGGCCTGAGAATTTGTTTCTAGCAAGTTCCCAGGTGATGCTTACGCTGCTGTGGAGAGTGCTGGTTTGAAGACCATACTTTAGGGCACCTGAGCTCTGCTAAAGGGGAATAGAGAAAAGGGAGGTAGATGGAGATTGAAGAAAGTGATCATCGCGCGTCTCTGGCCCCTGGTCTTTCTGAGGACAGATCTGATCTCGGTCTCATTTCAGGCCTTTTCTAGCTCCTGTTTTGTTGACCAGTGAGGACAGGGTGGAGAATGGTTTTTAGAAACATTTACGTGGATAAGTGTGCAATTTGTTCTGAATATTAACCATGGCAACATTTTCTTGTACTCCATTACTTGAAGTGCTGGTGGTTTCTGCATTGAGCTTCACTGGTGATAGTGGTTTCACAGCGGCGTTGCTTTGGTGTACATGTCATGCAAAGCTTCCAGTTTTTTCATGTGATGGAATTCTTTTGGATAGTTTATTTATTTATTTATTTATTTGGTGTATTTGCCATGACCATCCTTTTCTTAGCTTTGGTTTAAGTCTCCTAGAATTCTTGTGATAGTGACTGAAATGTGAATTTGTTTTTATAACTTGGAATCTGAATAGTGAAGTGTAGTGTGTTTACAAAAGCACAAATAATTGTAAAATTTAAAGATTTATTTCCTTTTGTGGCTACAAGGTGGTTATAATTGTTTCTCTGTAAAGGTTACATGAGGTATATACCTTCTAGATTTAAAGTTTCAAGAACTTGCTGTCCATAGAATTTGGTCTGTTTGGACATTTGAATGTATTGACCTGATAAACCCCCACTTTCTCTTTTGATCAATGAATAATAATATCCAATAAAATAATATTGTGACTACATTAATAACAGAAATGGAGTTTTCATTTTTTAAAATATATAGTAAAGTTTTAGGAGTCAAGAATCCTAAAATGATAAGAAAACGTAAATTTTGTAGGCTACAAGAGAAAATGTGAAAGCATATTGCTTGATTTAAGATGATTGGTTATGGGAGTAATTGGACCGATGATGCCAAAGGTAGACAGGGTGGGCTAGAAACCTCTTTGTCTTCCCAAATCTGAATTTTTTTAGTAGGGAAAACAAAAGTGTGACTAAAGATTTCAATGAAGTACATACTTTAAATAATTGTAAATTGAAGAATGGAGGTTTTAGGTTTATTGGGCAAATAACTCAGAAAAGGTTGGCTTTTTTATTTTAATACTTAAATATTTTTAAAAGTATATGTTGGGGTGGCACGCCTATGGCTCAAGGAACAGGGCGCTGGCCCCCTATACTGGAGGTGGCAGGATCAAACTTTTAGGTTTAGTAAAATCTAAAACTCCAAAAAAAGAAAAAGAAAAAAAGTATATGTTGGTATTGTAGCGTTAAATGCGCACTACTTTACTGAAAAAGTTCAGTGTTATAGTCTTTAATGAACACTCCATTACCAAGTGAAGTAGTGACAGCTGAGGGTGAAATATTTCATATTTGGAGCATTTTTATTTCTACAGTTTGTCCCATGTTGATTTGTTTTCACTTGAATTAGTAATATATTAAGTTGTGTAGCCAGGAGAACCTTTAAAATATAGTAAAATAAGGATTTGTAAATTTTTAACTTACCTGCTGTAGAAACCAGGTTTCCATATTATAATGTGGCCTAAGTGTATTGCGTTTACACATTTACTCATCAGTTAGAAGAATCTTATAATAGTGCAAAGACTGCGAGTTGTTGGTTATTTTTACTTTTATGATTTCAAAGTATAGAGTTCACAAAAGTTACCCCTAAAGTTGCCATACGTAAGGAAAATGGGAGACTGTAGCTAAATGTCCCTTTATTTACAAAATATTCATTACAAAAAAGCTTATAAAATATTAACAAAATATTCTCTATGTGTTAGCCATATCTTTGTAAGGTTTTATAATGAATATTTTGTAAATAAAGGGACATTTAGCTATAGTTAGCCATTTTCCCTATGTATGAGATCTGACAATTAAGTTTGCGAACTTGTCACCATGCCCTTGACGTTGGCACCGCGGTACAGAAACTCAGTAAGGTTTCGTGATTATGAGCACAGCTGAGTCCATGTCAGTGTGGTGGTGTCTTTCTGAATGATGTTCATTATTGTGTGTTCTCGTGCGCTGTCATAAGAATGTCAGAGCTTGAATGAGAGCAATGAACAAACATTTAATTTTCTATTAAACTTTGCAAGCCTGGAAATCAAATCAGGGACATGCTAGTCCAAGTTTGTGGGGGTAATGTCACGAAGTCAACAGCCGCGTGCAAGTGGAGTGAATGGTTTTCTGAGGGGAGGGGGCGGGATGAGCAGCAATGAGCAGAACTGAGGAAACACTGGGAAAGTTTGTCGAGTTGCGCGTCGTCATTGCTGGCTGTGAGAAGCGTAGCAGACCAAGTGAACATCGAAGGGAAAGAGGGAAATTTTAACTGCAAGTTGGGCCAACAGCTCCTGGCTCCTGCCCCGGGACAGCACACCGTCTCGGCGGCACCGTCAGCACACAGGAACTGTAGGGAGCACCCCCACGGACCTCAGCCGGCTCCTACTGGCTTCTGTTTCCCGGAAAATAGAGGCAATATTGAAGAGATTTTGATGACATTGGGGACATCAAGGGTAATAAGAGACGGCCCTGGTGACCCTTCCGGAAGAAGTTTGAGAGTTGCTTTGCGGGTGGACTAGGTGCCGGGTGGGGGTGCGCAGCTCCCCGGGGGCTGTGAGGGGAGCGCGGCGCCACTGGGCAGTGAGGTCTGCGGCACTTTTTCTAGGATGAATTTCCAAACTTTATTGTCACCTTCTATGGCGACTTCAGGGGTGACATTTGGAACACCCTGTGTAAGAGTTGTAGTTGCAAAATTTGTAATGATGTTTGTTTCTTCAAGACACTTTTTGAAGATTAGTGGTAGGTTCACAGCACAATTCCCACGTCCCCTCTGCACTGCTCATGTCCGCACAGCCTCCCCGTCGTCAGTTCGCTGTCCTGCAGGGCACGCGTGTCACAGCTGGCCACCGACATGACGCCCCCCCCCCCCAGGCTTCACTCCCAGTGCTTTCTCTGGGTTTGCACAGATACGACAGCATTTCTGTGTCATACAGAGAATCTTCACTGCCCTAAAGATTTGCTGTGCTTTATTTTTTCATCAGTCCTTTTCTTAATTGCATTAGCTAATACTTTATAACAAATTTGTGTACGGAAAGGGAGGAAGTCATTAAGGTTTACTAAAATTATACTATCAGTATAATTCTCTTTTTTGCCATTGTAAAAAAAAAAAATGGAAAAAAGGAAACCCAACAAACTCTAAATGTTTAAAATATTTTAAAGTAAAAATATATTTTATTCTATAGCATCAGAATATTTAAAATTTTGAGACACCATAATCTTGTCGTTCATAATCTGTATAGAACCCAGCTCTAGAGGATGTAGGGTTAAAAAGCAAAAGTAATATGGAAATAAGTGGAGCTAGATGGAAGACGGCATCCAGGCTTTTAACAATTTATGGGCCACTTGGGGTCCTTGCAGGAAGAATACTCTGATAGCAAACTTGATAGAAATTTTAAACATGAATGGTTTTCCATGTGTAGTCGGTGACCAACCATACCAACCATAATGATGAATGACCTGACCAACCATAATGATGAATTCTACTGAACTCTGCCCACGTGGATTTTGGAGATGTTATTTTAGCTATTTAAGGCATGTTTCTGAGTATATGCATGTAGAAGATAGACTGTGGTTGAATAGGCTGTATAATCTGCTTGGCTTTCTTTATAGTTGATTTTTTTGTTGTTAATTCTCTGATGCAAAAAAAAAATGATTTTCAGGGACATCATGGTAACGTGTTTGTAACGTGTTTGGGGCAGCATGAGTAGTGCTATGTTTTTTACCCTTCAGTTGTGATAACAAATTTAGACCGTTGGTACTTTTTATGAAGTATAAGCCAGCAAAACTTGTTTAATTCAGATTGTGTATAGCAAGTGATATACAGGAATTGAAGCTGATTGAGTAGGTAATATATTCACATTACTCAAAATTCAGAAGTGTTCTGTGTACCCCATGCCCCTACCCCCTAGGCACCAAGTTACTCTCCTGAAGCCAACGGTTGTCATCGGTTTTCTCTGAAAAGTGATGACGTGCTACCCGTCTGCTTTGTACTCCCCATTGTGCAGGCAGTCTCCCAGTCACAGGCACGGACGACCCTGCGTGGCTTACTTAAGGCGTTCTATACTGCTGCTAATTCCTAATTAAAGAACTAGTTATTGGGTTACTAGTTTCTTTCAGGCATGGAAACAATCCCGCCTGGCTTAAGTGGTTCATTGGCCTAGCTAGTGTCTGGTCTCATTGTTTATGTAGTTGTTTATACACAGCATCCCTTTGGCCTAAACCTTTTTATTCAATTAATCTGTGTTCACTCTCATGACCATGCGTCCGAAACAAGAGTCCACTGCAGTCCAGATGAGCCGTCAGCGAAGGGAAAGGTGATCACAGCGTCGTGAAAGGAGAAATGATGACGTGCTGGGAGAAAGGCCAGGTGCCTTCATTAATTGGGAGAGAGTCAGACTTCAGTGGCTGGAGGACTGGGACAGTTACAAAGGATAAAGTGAGAATAATGGAACATGTGAAAGGCAGTCCTCTAATGAAAGCATCAATTATTGCTAAGCAACACAATAGATTGATTATTGAAATGGAAAGGTTATTATTATTGATTTGGTTGCAAGATCAAAGTGAATGAAACATCCGTGTTAACCTGGCATTGATGCAGTGTTAGGTATTAACTGCTAATATTTTTTGAAATTTCATCTCCTACCTTAAGGTTTTGTAGAAGTTTGTTTTTATGTTCTGTATGTTTGAATTAAAAGAGCGAGCCCAGTAGTTTCTGTACCTTATTGTACCAGAGGTGTTATTATTATTATTATGGTATTATACTGTATTGTTACCACATGCCAGCCTTTAAACAGGGTGTCCCAGAAGTATGATATATAGGGAAAATGGGAAATTGTAGCTAAATGTGTCTTTATTTTTTAGAAATTTTACAACAAGGTGGCCTACCTGTAGAGAATGTTTTGTAAATATTTTGTAATGAATATTTTGCAAATATTACATTTAGCTGCAATTTCCCGTTTTCCCTGTGTGTGGCTATGTTGGGGTGACTTTGGGACCACCTGTCGTATCATTGTTTTTCCTATTGCACATACGCCGTTCATCTGGGATTGGAGTCACATACAGATCTAACTAAACAGGTCTCCGAACTTACCTCACCTGCAACCCAGGGTATTGTTTTAAACACAAATAATAGGCCTGGTGGCTCACACCTGTAATCCCAGCACTCTGGGAGGCCACGGCAGGTGGCCGGCCTGAGCAAAAGTGATACCCCATCTCTACTAAAAATAGAAAAATGTTAGCCTGGCATGGTGGTGCATGCCTGTTGTCCCAGCTGCTGGGGATGCTGAGGCAAGAGGATCACTCACGTCCCAGAGTTTAGGTTGCTGTGATCTGTGTCCCCACAGCACTCTCTACAGAGGGCAGCAGTGAGACTCTTGTCTCAAAACAAAACAAAGCAAACACAAATAATAGGGTCCCAGTGGTCCCTTTGCTGTATCTTGCTGTTTCTACCACACGTATTTTGTATTTGCTCACATCTACACCCAAGAGCTTTCCTTTATTTTAATGGCTGACAGGCATTTTCTTGTGTGGGTAGTCCATAATTTACTCAACTGGTCCTTCCCCGGACAGATGGTTAGATTGCTCCATTATGTTGCTGTCACCATGTCACCTTTACAGTGAATGTCCTTGCTACTGATGTCGTTTCCTGTATCGTATGATCAAGAAGCCGAGCTGGGGGTCAGAGTGCCCAGTGGGGTTGTACAGGCTGACCCCATAGAGGCCCGGCCAGTTCAGCCTCCTGCTCTCTGGGAGCCGTCTCTCTCCTCACCTTCTTGACAAAATAGTTCTGCCAAATATTTTACTCTTTGCTAATCTGGTAGTAAAGGTATTATTTTGGTGTGCTGATTGGTTTTTAATTTTGGATGACGTTGAAATCTTTTCATGTATTTGAATCATTCTATTTCTTTTTAGTGGACTATTTTATTTTGGACTCTTCTGCCATGTTTTATTGTGGTATAATTTACTCAAGGTAAACTACATGCTTTTTATTGTAAAATCAGTAAACTTTTTTTGGTTGAGGTATAACTTAACCTCCAGTAAGATGAACAGATGTTAGGTGTACAGTTTTGGTGAGTTTTGACAGCTTTTCTCCGACCATCTAACCTGCCCCAGTCAAGACTGAGAACATTTCCATCACCCAGAAGGTTCCCTCAGGCCCTGTTTTTAGTTTTCCCTTCTTACCACCTCAGGCAATCGCTTTTCTAATTTCTGCTAGCATAAATTAGTTGTGCCTTTGTTTTTTGTTTTTTTTTTAAAAAACAACTTTATTATAGTCTCTAATGATTCTTTATCTTACTGAGGCATCAGTTGCAGCATATATTTTGTTTCTGGTTTTATTCATTTGGATCTTCTGTTTTTTTTTTTTTCTTTTTTTGCAGTTTTTTTTGGCCGGGGCTGGGTTTGGACCAGACACCTCCGGCATATGGGGCCGGCGCCCTACATGGGTTGTTTTAATGTACACATTACAGACCCACGTAACTACCATGCCGCCCCCCGTGGTTGTTTTAATGTACACGTTACAGACCCACGTAACTACCATGCCGCCCCCCGTGGTTGTTTTAATGTACACGTTACAGACCCAGGTAACTACCATGCCGCCCCCCGTGGTTGTTTTAATGTACACATACAGACCCAGGTAACTACCATGCCGCCCCCCGTGGTTGTTTTAATGTACACATATAGACCCAGGTAACTATCATGCCGCCTCCCATGGTTGTTTTAATGTACACGTTACAGACCCAGGTAACTACCATGCTGCGAGAGGCACGGACCGTGTCTGGTCTCCCAGCTCCTCCCTCCGCACAGAGGCAGCTGCTGGATTGAGCTGACTCAGGTAAGTCTGTGTGTCCTCTGGTGCTGTCAAGCAGGTGTTGTGTGTGTGTTTTTTAATTGATAATATACATATGAATATAATACTATTATTTACTGTTAATGAGCAGACATTAGGCTTTTCAGCTTTGAATAAACTACTGTGCACATTCTAAAGTATGGAACATCTGTTTGGTGTATTAAGTGGAATTGAGGGGTAGTAGGGTACAGGTGTGTACGTCTGTCAGGTCCTGCATCCTCCGTCCTCCGCATGGCAGCGCAGGACCAGTCTGGATGCCTGCCGGAAAGGGCTGAGGGTTCTGTTTGCCACAGGGCTTTGCTCATAGCATTTATCACTTTTTTTAGTTTCTGCTGTTTGTCTGGGAGTGTAGTTGTATCTTATTGTGGCTATAATTTGAATTTTCTTGGTGACAATTGATGTTCTTTTCATGTGCCTGGTGTTGACGTATGATTTTTAACTGGATGTTGTGTCTTGGAATGATTTGTATGAGTTTTTTTAATAGGTTAATCAGCCCATTATGGTATGAGTTTGCAAATAATGTTTGTTTAGCCTGTTTATGTGTCTTTTACTTTTCATTGGCGAAAATCACAATAAGCAGACTTCAAATAAAAATTTTGCTCAGAATTGTCATAATTTCTAATTGGTCTCTGGATTTTGTGGTTTACTTTTGAAAGTCTATCACCATTTTGTGATTACAGTATTTTAATGACTCTAAATGCCATCAAATATAGGGCGCTCTCTTGAGATAGGAAAAATGTTAGTAAATTGATACCTTTTTCTTATTACTTACAGTTTTTATCTTATACTTTTAGATTCTTTCCTCCCTGCCCCTCCCCTCCCCCTCTTTCCCTTCCCCCTCCCCCCTTTTCTCTCCCCCCTCCCCCCTTTCCCTTCCTTTCTCTCTCTCTGTCTCTCCCACCCACCCCCTTTCTTTCCAGACGCCTGGGCTGAGCGCTGTGGACAAGCCTAGCTTACAGCAGCCTCAGACCCCTGGCAATCCTTCTGCCTCAGCCTCCCAAGGAGCTGGGACTACACAATAGCCAGCTAGTTTTTCTATGTTTAGTAGACACGGGGTTGCTTTCCTTAGGCTAGTCTTGAACTACTGAGCTCAAGGGATCCTCTGCCTCAGTCTCCCAGACTGCTAGGATTATGGGCAGGAGCCACCTATTTTTTTCTGTTATATATACACTTGTACATTATGTAGAGGGAAAACATAAAGGAAATACATTGGATTTTTTCACATTCAGGATTCACCTGAATCACTGTTTGACTTATCATTATGTTTCTTCATATATATTTGCCATGAAGAATTGGAAGAGGCATTTTTTAATAGAACCCAGAAAAGAATGAAATGCCTTTGGTGCCAAGCTCTTAAGCTGACTTTGCAAATGTAGAACTGCCTGTATTTTACTCTACCCTCAGGAATCTTCATAAACTTTTCTGATTCTCCCCCTTCCCATCAACTATTTGGTGTTCAGAGGTTAAAGACTGTCCCTGTATTGTTTGGGAGTTTTCCTCTGAAATTGCTAACCACCATCATGCAGTTCTTGCTGTTTGTATATTTATAGGAGACAACTAATTTGACATGTTAGTTGGCCAACAATAATTGTAATGTGAATTCTGGTTTTAGACCCTGTATCCCACCTCAGATTTTGTTCTCTTGCATTACTTTGATTTCAGTTGATTAGTCCAGTGTGAGATCAAAGTAATGCATACCCCCCCCCCCCCATTGCCCTGGCTTACAGGGAATGAGAATATTAGTTTTGTTCAGTAATTATGGTTTGTGTGTATGTGTATGTACACGCAGCCACATGTCGCTTAATGGTGGAGACGGTTTGTGACGATGTGTCACTGTGGAAGCCTCACAGAGTGATGAGCCCGACGTGGCCTATTCCACATTCCCAGGCTATGTGGCGTGGCTGTCAAGGGTGGTAACAAGGGTGGCCTTGTAGGTCCTTAAGTGTGGCCTTTTGACTAAATCCGCATTTTACTTTGTGTGTAGCTGAACTGTTTACTGTCTTCTAAACATTCACAGCTTTGGCCAGTGGTACTTGGGAGAATCAGTCTGGTGCTGATGGTGGTTTGATAATTACTGCCTTTTCTATGGGGTTCCACACGCTCGCTGCTTACTTCAGTCTGTCATTTGCTTGTTATTAATTGAAAAATGGAATTTGACCTAACTGGTTCACAGTGTCCATAAAAACATGAGGTATGTATAATAAATAATCTCTTTGCCTGTTGCTTGTAAAAAATCTTCAGTCAGGGTTTTGGGGAAAAGAATCCTCAAAGGCCACGTAGACCAGCGAGACAGCCGCAAGAGAAGTGAGGAGAGCGGGAACAGGCGAAACCATGAGAATCGAGGAAAACAGAGCTGGGAACACTAGCAGTGGGAAATTAAACTTCCAAAAACGAAACAAAACCCAGCATACTCAATGTTTGTGTGCATTTGTGTGTGAGATTGTTTAGTGCTCATTGTACACATTTTAAATTCGTTATTTTACAGAATGTTTTATGGTTTAGTACTCTTGAGTTTCTAATAGCAAAGAATAGTTGGGAGCCTGATGACAAAGGAGAATTTAGGATGTTACCTCATGAAACCTGGTGCAGGTGCGTGTCCTGGAATTGGAAGTAGAGTGGGAACTGCAGTCTCAGTGGAGACTGTTCTGGACATTTCTTTATAGTTATGTGGTCCACAGGCAGCAAAACAGCACTTCCAGCAGCCCTTCTATTCACTGAGATTTTCTGAGCTCCCGGAGAGAGCGCTCCTCCCTTGCTTCTCCCTGGTCCCCCTTCTCAGATGAAGTCATGAGTGTGGGAGGTGACGTGCAGATGGGAGTCTCTAGTTGTGCTGTCAGCCATGACGTTACATTATATTATTACATTAAATTACATTCAAACTATGACGTTAGATGCATTAATGTGGTATCAAGAACCTTGATAAAGCTATTGATAAAGCTTTAAACAATTTTAAACAGATCAGATAAACATGCCTTTAACTGCCATAAACAAAAATGTTATGGAGTCCTTACTGAAGTGTAGAACTAGTGACTTTAAACTCAGGCCAGAATGGCTTGTCTTAAAAATTTTAAATTTAGGGCGGTGCCTGTGGCTCAAGGGAGTAGGGTGCCCGCCTACTGGGCGGAGGTGGTGGGTTCAAACCCAGCCCTGGCCAAAACTGCAAAAAAAAAAAATAAATAAACTTTAAGGGTGATGCCTGTGTCTCAGTAGGTAGGGTGCCGGCCGCATATACCAAGGTCAACCAGCTAAAACAGCAATGACAACTACAACAAAAAATTTAAATTTAAATTATTATCATCAGTTTTTGCCAGGACTTAGGCAGAGGCAGAAACATACTTTTTACTTGCCTGCTTGCTTAGACTTTCCTGGTCTCGTAGAGTCTGGTATTGCTTCTTGATTCCTAGCATAGATTGCAATTATTTAGTGACCTTTCTTCCCTCCCTCCTCTCCCCTCCCTTCCTCCTGACCCTTGTCCTTTCCCTCTTCCTTTCTCTCTTGACAATCTCACTCTGTCGCCCTGGGTAGAGTACCATGGCATCATAGCTCACAGCTGCCTCAAACTCTTGGGCTCAAGGGATCTTCCTGCCTCGCCTCCCAAGTAGCTGGGACGACAAGTGCCGGCCACCAGGCTTGGCTAGCTTTTCTATTTTTAGTAGAGACGGGTGGAGTCAAACTCCTCAGCCTCCCAGAGGTTGGGCTTACTGGCGGCGTGAGCTGCTGCACTGGCTGTTCACTTTTTTGGGATGCCAATTACACTGTTGTGGACTGGGATTTCTTTAGTGGTTGCAAGGGGTGCTTAAATACTTCACAGAAGAAGAGAGCGTGCGTGTAAGAATTCACGCTGCTGAAAATGTCATCAGAATTTTATGTCTAGGTGTTTTCAAGTAGTTACTTTGATCAGACTTACCATTGCTATTTGTATAAATTATATATATTGACTTTTATAGTTTTTCTTCTTAATCACACAGTTCTCACAGCAGCCTTAAACATGCTCTATTTTAAAAGAGTTCTTATTTTATAAAAGGTGCTATAAATGGTAATTTAGTTACAATTTTTGATGTCTTTTTAGCTTAGAGAACTGATACAATTTCAAGACACTGGTTCATTCAGAATTGTAAGTGTCGGGAATCAGGCTCAGCATTTTAAACCCATGATAGGAGCAGATTTCTCCTTTGAAAAAATCCAACTGAGGGCTGTGTAAGTAAAAACCATCTTTGTTATACAGGAATTGCAAGAAGAACAGGAAGAATTTTTTTTCAATTTTATTTATTTTATAACAGGTGATCTAAAACCTTTTTTTTTTTTTTTTAAATTTTTTTTTTGCAGTTTTTGGCCAGGGCTGGGTTTGAACCTGTCATCTCCGGTATATGGGGCAGGCGCCCTCCTCCTTAGAGCCACAGGTGCCACCCGAGCTCGTCTGATCTTGGAAGCTAAGCAGGGTCGGGCCTGGTTAGTACTTGGATGGGAGGAGATCTAAAACTTTTAACAGGATGTTGTTACATTGAAGCTTTTCAAACTAACATGTCCTTTTAGTGGCTTTAGTAGTTTATATGTGACCCTGGGATGGATGGTCCTGTTTTTGAGTGTATTGAGTTGTTCGTAGAAAAATGATATTTATTTAGTACTACTTGGGGAAAGTTCCGGTAATTTCCTGGGTTGATACAACCTCAGGGCTGTTAGCGGTTGTCCCTTTTTTTTTTAAGCTGGTGGTGCTGCCCTCCGGTACTTCCTGACCACACCTGTGCCCGCCTGGAGGGCTCCTGGCTCTGCCTGCTGCCGTCCAAAGGCTTCCTGAAAGCAGCACCCCAGCAACAGCGCCTGCAGCCTCTGGTTTATAGTATGAAGTTAGAAGTGTGCTGTGAGGATGAACGGCAAGTATGCGGGAGTTGTGGCTTTGTTGTGTGATAAATTCTTGTGTGTAGGGTAGAATTTGCAACAGGTTTTTCTTTAGAAATGTTGTAACAACTGTTTAGTTCTCTAGTGGTAAATGCTGTCTTCCTTGTCCTGTGGAGTGGTTTAGTGGAAACTGCCGTCATGGGAATCTAAGAGGAAGGAGGGCAGGAGCAAACCTGTTACAGCCTGGGGGGATTTAAAATGAAACAAAATACTTAACAAAGACAGTATTTATGAATTTAAACTTTATTGAGCTATGCCTTATGAGTGATATTCATTTGAACTATTATTCACTGAGTTTTGAATTATAAGGAAATGTGTGTACGTGTATAACAACCACAATTCATGACAAAGATTCCGTTCGTGTTGGGAGATGGTCCTGTTCTCAGGTGGTCAGCTGGCTCCATGCCCCACCCTACCCCATGCCCCACCTACCCCAGGCAACCATGGTTTGCTAACACCACCGACTAGTTTTGCTCCTTTGAAAATCCCATGTAAATGGATTTCCAGGTCATTTTGTGGTGGGCAGAATAAAGTTCTCTCAAAGATGTCTGCATTGCCTCACAGAACCTGTGAATATTTACCTTACACTGCAAAGGGGATTGTATTTTACACACCTGGTTAAGTTCAGAGCCTTGATACAGACAGCAACACCAAGTCCACACAGTGAGCACACAGGGTGAGGGGTGTGCCCAGGAGTGTTCTGGCTTGAACTAAAGATACTGTTTCCGGGCAACTCTGTGGCTCAGTGGGTAGGGCGCCAGCCCCGTATACTGAGGGTGGTGGGCTCAAACCCAGCCCTGGCCAAACTACAACAAAAAAGTAGCCGCCCATTGTGGCGGGCGCCTGTAGTCCCAGCTACTCGGGAGGCTGAGGCAAGAGAATCGCCTAAGCCCAGGAGTTGGAGGTTGCTGTGAGCTGTGAAGCCACTGCACTCCACCGAGGGCGATAAAGTGAGACTCTGTCTCTACAAAAAAAGATGTTGTTTCCTTAGAGTAAGTTCAAGATTTTGTAGTATTCTATAATGCATTATGTAGGTAGGTCTAATCTAATCATGTGGTTCCCTAACATGTAGAGGGAGATAGGCCTGCTGATGATGGAAGAATGTCAGACAGGTGCACCTGGGTTGGCTTTGAAGCTAGAGGATGGGGCCATGAGCCAGGGAACTTTGTCTCTCTAATCTGTAAAGGGCAAAATGAACAGGTTTCTCGTATGAGCTTCCAGACAGGTTGGGGTCCTCTTTACACCTTAATTTAGCCCAATGAAACCTGTATCAGATAAGGGGAAAAATTTGTGTTTTAAGATTGTGCTAATTTGTTAAAGCAGGAATAGAAAGTGATGCATACACGGTGTATTTTGGGGTTGGATTCTTTCTCTTTCTTTTCTCCCTCCCTGCCTCCTTCCCTCCTTTCTTTCTCCAGCCTGTTGCTGAGGCGGTAGTTAGTTCCTTTTTATTTCTGAGTTACTGTTCCATTGTATGGGTATGCCACAAGTATTTTTTGTTTGAGGCAAAGTCTCTGTCCCTGGGCTAGGTGCAGTGGTGTCGGCCTAGCTCTCAGCAACCTTAATCTCCTAGGCGGCACTGATCCTCCTGCCTCAGCCTCCTGAGACACTGGGGACCTGTCAGGATGCCCAGCACAGTTTTCTGTGTTTGGGAGAAACGGGGACCAGCTCATGCTCAGGCTGGTCTCCAACGCCTTTCCTCAAGCAGTGCTCCCACCTGTGCCTGCCCGAGTGCTAGGGCAACAGGCGAGAGCCACTGCGCCTGGCTGTTCGTGGTAGTATTGAGCTACATTGTAATGTGTGGAAGTATACCTTGTGTTTTAAATTTTTATTTCTTGATGACATGCATATATTTTCTGTGATATTTTAAATATTTCTCTCGTTTAAGATATTGAGTTATATGTCTTAATTTGTACTTTTCTTTATACCGGATACAAGTCTTGTCAGAATTATACTACGCAGATTTTTTTTTTCAGTACATGGTTTGTTTTTCCATTCCTTTTAATACTCTTTTTTTTGTGCAGTAGAACCTTTAAATTTGGATGAAGTCTAGATTTTTATAATTAAAAAAATGATTTCTGCTTTTTGTGCTTAAAAAAAAACTTCATCCTATTTCTTTATAGTAATTTTAGAGTTTAGACCTAAAAATTTTAAGACCATTTCATTTTTGTGTGTGGTATGAAGTAAAGGTTGAAGTTCATATTTTTTTTTGTATGCAAATACCCAGTCGCTTCAGAACCATTTGTTGAAAAAGATCATCCTCTCCCTTTTGAAGAACCTAGGCATCAAAGATCAGCTTTCTTGGTGGATAACCGATGTGTGAATGTGTGTGTACGTGTTTGCATGGTCTGTAGACAGTTTATGTTGTTTGGTTTCTGGGTTTGTTTCAGCTGTCTAGGACTCCAGGGCCATGCCGTGTCCGTGTGGCTGATGCAGAACAGACTTGCATTGTTCCTAGGCTTAGAGGCAGAACATTCTTTCACCATCTAATGGGACGTTAGCTACAAGTTTTTCATACATGTTCTTTGTCTGCTTGAGGATGTTTCATGCAATATTCTGTTGGAAGTTTGCTGAGTTTTTATTCACTGAAATTTGTCAGGTTTTGCTGTCAACTGAGATGATCGTACTTGTTTTATTTATTTTAGTTGTTTGGTCCGCTGGTTGAGACAGGGTCTTGCTCTGTTTCCCAGGGTGGAGTTCAGTGGTATGATGGTGACTCCACTCTCCTTGGGTTACTGGCTCAGCCTCCTGGTAGTTGGAGTACAGGTTCATGCTGCCACGTTCAGCTGGGACTACAGGTGTGCACTGGAGTGCCCGGCTGTTTCTAGAGATGGGTCTCACTGTGGCTCTGGCTGGTCTCAAACTCCTGAGTTCAAGCAATCCACCTGCCTCGGCCTCCCTGAGTGCTAGGCTTATAGGTGTGAGCCACTGTGCCTGGCCTACATTTTCTTTTAAGTGCACATTTTGACTTGTGATTATCTTTCAAAAAACTGATAGAGTAATTTTTATGAAACCATGGAAAGTAAAAAATTTGTGGTGTTTTGAATATGATTTTTCTCGTGGAACCAGCACAGTGCAAACAGCTTGAAATATGAACAAAGTGTTGGAAGGACGTGGCTAATGAATGCGCCATATGTTGATGAGAAACTCCGTCCTGGTGATTTTAATCTTGAAGATGAGCCGTGGGCGACCTGAGCCCAAGGTGGATACTGAGGAGCTGAAAGCTGCAGTGGAAGCGAATCATCTCAGCCTCAGCGTGGATTTGCAGCAAGGTCTGACGTTACTGTTCCAACAACACTGGACCATTGGAAACCAATCGGCAAGGTAAGGAAGCTGGATAGGTGGGCTCCGCATGGATAAAATGAGTGTCAGAAGAGAAATTGTCTTGAAGCTTGCCTTTCTTTCCTGTCATGACATAAAGATGAACCACTTTTATATCTTGTATCGTTCCATATGATGAAAACGAGTCTTTTTGACATCACAAGCATTTAGCACGGTAGTTGGATAAAGTTGAAGTGCTGAGTGAAACAGTCCCCAAACCAAATATCCATCAGAAAAAGCTAATGGTGTCCCTGTGGGAGGTCCAGCGCTGGTGTCACCCTCTGCACTGGCAGTGGTTCTCAGCCTGTGGGCCGCGTCCCTTTGTAACGATGAGAATACGCTGCGGCGTGAGGAAGGCCGGCCCGCTGCTCTCCAGCTTCGTGGAACCCGGGTGGCCCAGCACAGCGATTCCCCTGCACCGGCTGCAGGGTGATGAGGAGGCTGACGTGAGGCAGCCGGGACTGGTCAGTGCAGACAGGCAGTCCCTCACAAGACCGCACCCCACCTCGTGTTGTGCAAACAAAGCCGCTCCGACTACAGAGGCTGGGCGTGGACACTGTGTCCACCGTGTTCACCAGCTCCCACTCCAGCCACGCGCTCCTTCCACTATTTGTGAGGAAAAATACTCAGTTCTCAACGAGCCTTTTGTGATTTCCTTGCCGCTGCGGGGTATTTTGCTGCTGTGCACACACACACAAGCTGCCTTGAAGGCAGAGTCAGGGCAGCGCCTGTGGCTCAAAGGAGGAGGGTGCCGGCCCCACATACTGGGGGTGGTGGGTTCAAACCCAGCCCTGGCCACAAACTACAACTAAAGGATGGCAGAATTATGTCAGCAGTTCAGACGCACACTTCAAGTAATTGTTCAGCTTGTTTGAAATACAACAAACTAAACTTTCCATTAGATGTGGACGTTTTGCATTTAGTGAGCTAATTGGTCAAGCCTTTGTTTCATTTTCATTTTTGGAGGTTATTTGCACTGGGTGTAGGAACATATGTTGTCATCTTTTTATATGAGCAGTTTCCAGTATATTCTCCTTGCATTGTTTTTGATGTCTACAGTTCTCTTATTTCTTTATGTTTAGTTTGTTGGGGGGTATTTTTGGGCTGCTTTTATGATTTTTCTCATGGCATTGTTTTTTAGCAGTTTTATTGTAATTTGACTTTGTATAGTTTTCTGTTTATTTGCTTGGGTTTTATTGAGCTTCTTAGATACTGGATTTCTAGTGCCATATAACTAAAAAAAATTGTGATTCCCCTCCCCCCCCCCCATCTAGCCTTATTTCTGCAAATATGATTAATCTATGTGTTTGACCACTTGTTAGGTTAGTGTTGTGGTTTTTTTTTTTGGTTCATTTAAAAAGAAACATCTGACCTCTTTTAAGAATTAATCCAAATCTTACATTATAGTCGTGGTTCTTGATAGATGCTTTTAGTGTGTTGTATCCCTCTTAAATTTAAAGTCTTCTGTGGTTCCCGTTCTGAGTTCTCTGTGGTGCCCTGGTGTCCCTCTGTGGCCCAGGTGGGAACTGTGGGGCTGTGGCTCTATCCAGAGAGTTTGTGAGGCTTCAGATGCGGTGTTTGTGTATTAGAGGCCTGCTGGGCTAGATTTTTATTGTATTGAGGATGCTGGAATTGTACAGTCTTTTTTTTTTTTTTTATCTTTTCTGTGGCTGTGAATCTTTGAATCTTAATCAGATTTGAGTTGTTTAATTTTAATTTTTTTAGATTTACTAATAGAAAGTTGGACTTGTGTGTGTGATGAAATACATGTAACAAAATGTTAATTAGTTTGAAGTGTACAATTCAGTGACATTAAGTAGCCCTCATTATCATCCATCTCTAGACTTTTTTATGATCCTAAGCAAAATCTGTATCGATTACTCTTCATTCCCCTTCACCCCAGCCCCTAGTAACCTTCATTTCCTGTCTCTAAGGATTTGCCTATTCTGGTAACCATGTAGAAGTGGAATCATTGAATGTTTACTTACACATTTGGCTTTATTGCACTTACCATATTTTAGGGTTCATCGTGTATCAGAATTTAATTTTTTTATTGCTAAATAATTTTTATTTGAGACAGTCTTACACTCTCATCCTGGGTAGAGTGTCGTGGCATCACAGCTCACAGCAACCTCAAACTTGGGCTCAAGTGATCCTCTTGTCTCCGCCCGCCCAGCTAGTTTTTAGAGGTGGGTCTTGTTGCCTGCATGGCCCGTTCTTGAACTCGTGAGCCCACGCTGTCCATCCATTTTGGCCTCCCAGAGTGCTAGGATTGCAGGTGTGAGCCACCATGTCCATCCCTGCTAAATGATATTTTGTTGTATTGTTTATCTATTTGTTAGGTTGTCTTTGTTTTTTGTTTATAGTAAAGAGTGCTTTTATGAACATTGGTATAGAAATACCTGCATCCTTGCTGTCGGTTCTTTTCTCCTACTGGGATTGCTGGATCCGATGGGGATTCTGTATGCTCCGTGGTTTGCAGGGGTTGTGCTGGTTTACATCTCCCCTGTGCAAGGGTTTCATTTATCCATATCCTCACCAACAGTTATTTGTATGTTTTGTGGGTTTTTTTTCTTTTTATATTTTAAAATTTTCCTGTGGTAAAATACCCATCACAGAATTTATTATCTTAGCCATTTTTTAGTATACAGTTCAGCAGTGTTTGGTTACATTGTTGTGCAACCTGTCTCCAGAATTTTTTCACTGTTCAAAACTGAAACTTTCTGTGCATTTTTCCTCCTTTCCCAGCCCCTGGCTCTAACCCATTTACTTTTTGTTTATGAACTTGACTGTTGAAGGTACCTCCTAACATGCTGGCACACAGCATGTATGTCTCTGTGACGAGCTGCTTTCACCTAGCTTGATGTGCTCAGGGATCACCGCGATTGTAGCTGAAGGTTGACTGTATCCCATTGTGTGTACCCCACAGTTCATCCATGAAGCCACCTTTTGGCTGCTGTGGACATGGGTGTACAAATGTCTCTTTGAGATCCTGATTTTGATTGTTTTGTGGAATTGCTAGATTGTATGGTGATTTGATTTTTGGTTTTTTGAGGAACTGCTCTTCTGTTTTCCATAGCAGCTGTATTATTTCATATTCCTACCAGCAGTGTACAAAGGTTCCAGTTTTTTATGGGAGACACCCTATAAATGGATGTAAGCTGATACCTCACTATGTTTGAATTTGTGTATTCATAGTGATGAGTGATGCTAAGCATTTTTTAATGTGCTTTTTGATCATTTGTACATCTTTAGTGCAATATTTGTTCAAGTTCTTGGCCCATATTTTCAAGTTATTTTCTTTTTTGTTTTTGAGTTTCAGGAGTCCTTTATGAATATTCTGGATACAAACTCCTTAGCCAATCTGTGATTTGCAAATATTTTCTGATTCTGTAGGTTACCCTTTTTCTGTTGGTTACTCTTTTACTGTTTTGATGACCTATTTATTTATTTTTGAGATTGTCTTATTTTGTTGGCTTGGGTAGAGTGCCCTGGTGTTAAAGCTCACAGCGACCTAAAGTTCTTGGGCTCAAGCGATCCTCTTGCCTCAGTCTCCTAAGTAGCTGGGACAACAGGCACCAGCCTCAATGCCCGGCTATTTTTAGAGACCAGTCTCGCTCTGACTCAGGTTTGTCTTGAACTCGTGAGCTCAGGCAGTCCACCCGCTTCAGCCTCCCAGAGTGCTAGGATTGCAGGGGTGAGCCACTGCACCTAACTCTATTTATTTATTTGAAAAAATAAATGCCATGCTAATGGATATCAGGTGGTATCTAGTTGTGGTTTTGATTTATAGTTGACAATGCCTAATGAAGTTGAGCATCTTTTCATGTGCTGATCGAGTTACAGGCCCTCTTTGGGAAAGCTTAAGATTTTAACCCGTGTTCCTGCCCACTAGCTTCCTGCTTTCATGTACAGAGGTTGCCAAAAGAGTCTAACACACTTTAAGAAAGGCAAAACTGTATTAAATTTGTAATACTGATGTATGTTTGACTTCTGAAATTGTAAGAGGTGCTCAATGTGACTTGTATTCATCTTTTATTATTGGTTCATATGGAGTATTACAATTTTAATGCAGTTTTTTCTTTCATAAAATGTGTATAGATGTTTTTGACACCTGCTATTTTTTCTCATATTATGCTTTAGTTTTAGTGTTTTAATTAATATTATTTCTATTTTTATCTGTTGATTACTTTTGAAACAGAGGTTGATGTAATTCTAGATAAGATGAATTTTGGGTTGGTGAAGAATTACTTTATGCTTTATTAAATCTTGGCCTTGCCATTAATTATATGGGCAGGTCAGTTTATTTTTTTATTGAGTCTATAAAAGTACTGAGACATGTCTTGGTTATAAGCCTGTCTTTAAGCCACGTGGTTCTGTTGGGTAGTATCAGGTGGGGAGGATATGAGAGGGAATTGTGGAAAATAGAGAAAGAGCCTAAAGGAGGTGGAAGAAATTCAGTTAGGGCTAATTGAGAGCAAAGTAAATGGGAGTTGAGACTCTGCGGCAGCTGAAAGAATGATGGCCAGAGAGATCTATGTAGAAAACAAAAGAAGAAATACGTAGAATCCAGGGCCAACTTTACAGACGTGGGTGAGGGAAGTTCAGTATGGATACAGCAGCGAAAGTTGAGAATAGGATGGGGCTTGAATAGTCAAGTACTTGGCTGTAGCAAAACCGAAGAGAGGATGGTGGTCGAGGAGTGAAAAGTAAAATGCATAATCCAGAGTGAATGTAGCAGTTTAAAGGAAGGGTCTTGCAGGCTGACTCCAGGGCAGTGGTTTTTAAAACTATTGATCACAATCAGTTACAGATTTGTTTTTTTCTTTGATTCCACTGCTTCACTTGACTAGCCTTTTTAAAAAAGAAAAAAAGTTTTGTATCTTGGAAAAGAAGGGGTGACAGCTGTGAGCATCTTTAGAAGATGCTTTACAGTGTAGCCAGGCCAACTGAGTAACCTAACTAAACTTTTAATTTGCTATAATTGTTTTTAATTTATTACTCAAATTCCATCACACTGTTATCCACTTGAATCAAGTTGGAACAAATTGTATTTAGCAGCATTTATGACAAAAGAACACAGTCTGTAATGGGAAAACTCTTACCCTTGGGTGGTAAAAAAATTATTCTGAGATTTCACAGTAGCTGAGACTAGGAATGGGCGGCAGGTGCCCCCGAGCCCCGAGTGCAGCTGGTTTCACATTCTCCTGTTCACCACTTTACTACACAGTGTCAACCATCAGGAACAGAGTCACGTGCCACTGTTATTAAATATTGCTACTTATCCACGCTGGTAAACAAGCTATACTGAGACATATACTTTAAAAATACCTCATGAGTAGTGGTGGTTCAGTCTGAGAAATGTGTGGCTTTGAGATTCATAGGTTTGGCTTTATTCCCGGCTTTGATTTTGTATATCACTGTAACCCTTCTTGTCAGGATGGCTGCCTTATTTGTAAAGTAAAGTAAATGTGGTCTTTAAAGCGTCCTAGGGTTTTAAAAAAATTATTATTAATAATTTTCTGAGCTGCCTTACAAGCAAGTGTATTATGTATATCATATATGTATGATATATGTACATTCTATATTATAGTTATCCTTATTTTCAGGAGAAGATATATTTTAAATTCTGAACAGCCAGTTCACATAATATAGTGAGGTCAGAGCTCAGATTGTGACAAGTTCTTCCAACTATATGCCTTAATTTTTAAGGGAAGGTTAACGACACCCTTTTGTGACTGTTTCTCCTTATTAATACTCTACCTTAACTAGGATTGTCTCATGGTGTCCTTAGGTAATTACTTTGTTAGTTGCCTTTTCAGCTGCTTGACACTTGGACAAAGGCTTACAGGACATATTTTTCCACAGAGAAAGCCATTTTGGGGGTTGGGGGTCATCAGGTAGAGCTGGAAATACGACCATCAAATGGGACGGAAAACTCTACGTTGAACTATGTGACAGGGAAGGACAGGGCTCGGAGGCTTGTTTTTTTTTTTGCTGGGCAACTGTAGTTGCTGAAGGACGAGGAGAGGGTGTGGAGCTGCCCTGGTCACTTTTGGCCTGTGGGTTTTGGGGTGCAGAAAGGCACCTGGCCTCCTTCAGCATTTCCTAGCAGCCCCACAGTCCAGTCACTTGCCAGTAAGTTTCTGCTCAGTTTCTGGGGAAGGAGAATAATTAGGGGCACATTTGGATCTGGCTATCAGCATCTTGATTGTTCCGAAAACAGCTCCCTTTGACCCTAACTTCTAGTTGGATACCCTTGCTCTGAAAACAGAAAAAAAGGGGACTTTCTGGTTTAATGATTTAGTAAATTGGGTAGTATGCTATATTTATTCTCAAAGTTGATAATCTGGAATGATATACATCTTTAGCTACTTTAAGATTTATTTACATCAGCGTTTCCTTATTTTATATTAATTTTAGAGCAGAGGTCAACATACTTTCTGTAGAAGGTCAGGTGGTATTTTAGGAACTATTCAAGTTTGCCGTTATAGTGGGGTTCAGCTGTAGATGGAGTGGGAATGAGTAGGCGTGGCTGTGTTCCGATAAGATTGATTTATTATACACTGAAATTGAAGTTCACATGATTTTCATGTTCTTCCCCCCCAACCATTTAAAATTGTAAAACTGTGTTTAGCTTGTGAGCTCTACAAAAGCAGGTTGATTTTAGCCCATAGGCATAGTTTACCAACTCTTCTTTTAGAGCAGTGATGATAAATGTTTCAGTTACTTTCCTGTACTACTTAAGTAATTAATTGTAGAAGTGGTATAATACAAAATTAGCATAGAGGCTTTGAAATCTAAGAAGTGTGCTATTAGCAAACTACTTAGTCTAAAATTTTAATCTGTTTCTAATATGTAAGATGAGCATAATTATAAATTTTAGTTCTGCACTATAAACGAGATAACTCACCTATCATAATCAGAGGAAGGAATTCCTAAAGAATATCAAGTCTTCCACAGAGTCATTGGGAGTGCTGGAGACATAGATCTGATTCCAAAGCTTCTGAGAGCATTGCCTGAAACTCTTTTGCACAGCTGTGTTTGAGAAAGGCTGGTCCTGAGCACTGAGCACTGAGCACCAGCACCCCACGCGGCTGGTCCTGAGCACTGAGCACCAGCACCCCACACGGCTGCAGACACTGCCTGGTACACTGCCTGGTTGCCTTTGGTGTTGTTTCATTGATAGGTGCTCTGAGTTACAGGGCTGACTGGCAACTGGCTGACATCTGCTTCTGCCGCCATCAGAAGCCTGTACCTACTGCCTTGTGCATGAGAAAAAAGGGAAGCTTTACCTACTGCTCTCTTCCAAGTCAAGGTCTTGGAAGGTTTTTTTTTTTTTTTTTGAGATAGAGTTTCACTGTGTCACTCTTGTAGCGTGCTATGGTGTCACAGCTCATGGCAACCTCAAACTCTTAGGCATAAGTGATTCTCTTGCCTCAGCCTCCCAAGTAGCTGGGACTACAGTCTCCAGCCACAGTGCCTGGCTTTTTTTTTTTTTGCTCTAGTTGCCATTGCTGTTTAGCAGGCCTGGGCCAGGTTTGAACCCACTAGCCCCAGTGTATGTGGTTAGCGCCGTAACCACTAAGCTAGGGACAATGAGCCTGGAAGGTTTTTATTTTTTTAAGAGATTGAGTCATCAAGCCACTCGCAATAAAGATGGTTCCAGTCCATGAACCCCTGTATCACTCTCCTCTGGAGAAACCCCAACTGCCCTCTTCTATCATCGCCCGATTCAGCAGGAAGCAGTTAGATCAAGTCTTCGCCTCTTTTCCCTAACAGCAGTTGGAGTTTCTACTCAGAGAGGGAGAATTGATGCAGGACAATTGGCACCCTAGCCAGCTCAGTGGGGCTGGCAGACCTTCCGCCTCCTCCTTGGCAGTGTCGGTGGTGCGGCAGCCAGCTGAAGAGCCAGCAGGATGGATGACAGGCAAGGAGGGAGACCTCCAACCTCCACCAGAGGCTCCAGTTGCCAAAAAGGCTGGACAACTGCTGAGGAGAAACCTGTGCCTTGGTGTCTCCTTCACTTCACACTTAGGACTAAATGTGGAACCCCCATTTCCTATTCCTAGGTCAATTTCTTGTGAATTTCCTAGGCCTCAATTCCACGAATGGACTGTATTCATTCATTGATATATTCATTCACCTTGCCTCTGGTGGAAGGGACTGTATTCATTCCTTTCCTGACCAAGGAACTCATACACCTATATATACCCTGAGACTAAAGGGCTAAAGGAGAAGATGGGGAAAGACTGGGAGAGAAACGGAGAGAGCTTCTCTCTCCCCACTAGAATTCTCTCCCTCTACCAGGAGCTTTAGTGTTTTCTGTATTCTTTTCTG
>CAUYON010151001.1:0-12542 GCA_963573935.1 Arctocebus calabarensis | reverse complement strand
ACATATACCACAGCTTGTTAATCCATTCCTGGGTTGGTGGGCATTTAGGCTGTTTCCCCATTTTGGCAATTGTAAATTAAGCTGCAATAAACAGTCTAGTGCAAGTGTTCTTATGATAAAAGGATTTTTTTTCCTTCTGGGTAGATGCCCATGATTTATCACTCATTTGACTGTCATAGGTATTCACTTATTTTCTCAATACAGGAAAGATATTTTCTGGGTGGGCCACTGTATGCCTGAGGACCTTTTCTATTTTCTTAACACATGAATGACAAATTGGCTGGGTAAACAATTTTAGGGTTTTTGTTTCTCCTTTTGTCAAAACCATATTTTTGAATTTAGAGTACAGAAGAGACATCTGATCTCAGATTGATTTTATTTTCCCTTTGTAGGAATTACTTTTACCCACTTTTGTTCTAAAACTTCTCCCTCCCTCTCCTTCTATTTAGAGAAGTTTAAAAGGTGCTGAAGAGTACAAAGACTGACATTAATGCTCTCAATATCTAGAAAGAACAAATATTTATATTTTGTCACAATTGCTTCAAGTATTTTGATTTGCTTTCTCCCTTCCATCCCCAGGTCCTCTGCTCTCCTCCTAGCCCAATTCCCAGTTTCTTCAAGTTTTTATCTTGGATAGCTCCAATGTCCAGAAGTAGGACCATTTTTACCTTCTAGCTCTGCGTTCCTGGATGCACTAAAGAGAGAAAGTTAAAACATCTAAAATCAGGAAGTTAATAAAAACATCTAAAATCAAGAAATGAACAAAACATCTGAAGTACCTAAGTCTCTCCACTTTAGGAATCTTTCTTTCTTTCTTTCGAGATAGAGTCTCACTTTGTCACCCTTAGTAGAGTGCATTGATGTCACAGCTCACAGCAACCTCAAACTCCTGGGCTTAAGCGATTCTCTTGCCTCAGCCTCCCAAGTAGCTGGGACTATAGATGCCTGCCACAACGCCCGGCTATTTTTAGAGACCAGGTCTTGCCCTGGCTCAGGCTGGTCTCAAACCAGTGAGCTCAGGCAATCCACCCACCTCAGCCTCCCAGAGTACTGGGATTACAGGCGTGAGCCACCTGCCTGGCCCTCAGGTGTCTTTCTATCAGTAGCCAGTCCTCCTGCTTTACATATGAATAAACCTCCCAGGGCTATAACTGTTAGACTTTGTTAGATAGTATTATCATTCAGGAATTTCTGTCTCAGAATGAATAAGACTTGGGAGGAGCCAGGTTGAAGCATAGTTCTCTGGGCTTCTCTCGATGTCTATAGGCCTCCTGGATCCCCATAATAAGCTGTCTGTAAGCTAAGTTGTTCACTTTGGATGAATCTCTCTTCTCTCTCTTTTTGACCCTCTCTCTTTCTCTCTCTATCCCTCATCTTTGTCTCTTTTTTTCTAGCTGAGTTTGTGAATTTAGTGATAGCTTAAGAAAGGACAGTTAGGGCGGCGCCTGTGGCTCAAAGGAATAGGGTGCCACCCCCATATACCGGCAGCTTCAAACCCAGCCCTGGGCAAAAACTGCAAAAAAAAAAGAGAAAGGACAGTTAACTAGACCCCATCTTAACAGGAATACAGTTGACTGTTTTCAAGTCAGACACTTTAGTTTGACACTCAAATGAGCTTTTTGTCTTTGTTTTTGCTAGTAAATGCTTGCTGCCCCAAATCAGCATCAATTTCAGCATTGCTGGACTCTGAGGGTTGGCTGTGCACTCTGGGTTCTCTAAGTTTCTCTTACCTCCCAGTTTAAGCACCATTGAACTGGGTACTTAGAATAGCAGCTCCTCAGGTGGGTGAGAGTGAAGGGACGATGGGCAGGGGCCAGTCGTGGCGAGACATTCCAGAGAGACGGAAAGCATGTACAAAGAGAAACAGACAGGATGAATGCGGTGTACACGGAAGCCCTCCGAATCCGGGTCTTATTATTGGACCAGCGCCACTCCTTACTCTCTGTGTGAACTTTTCTGTGTGAACTTTAAAAGTCATTTTAACACTCTTTACTGTCCTCATCTATAAAATGGGGCAATATGAGAAGTTAGCTCATATAATTGCAAAGATTAAATAATATAATACTTACACGCTAATTTTGTTAGTGTTATCAATCATATTTAATTTTGACCTAAAATAGAGTCTGAACCATAAGTGTGGTCAGATAATGAAGGGACTTTCATTCACAGGTAGAGGATTTTGGACCGTAAGAAACCACCAAAAACAGTAGGGACGGTGACACGATCAGATTTATGTTGAAATGTCTGCTGTGCTTTGAAAAATACCTTGAATGCAGATGCTAGGCCCAGGGCCGTGGTTGGCAGAGGTAGGTGTGTATCAACTGGGGAGAAACCAATTGTTAGGTTTTTTGGAATTTTTCAGTAGGTCATTAAATATACCCATTATTAAATATTAAATGATATTAAGTTATAATTAACTTATATTAAAAATCAAAGACAAATATAATAAGCTTATCTCTTTCTATTTATCTTATATTTTCCTATTATTCATGTTTCTGGTATTGTATCTATAGGGTGGCAATGCTATATGATGGTGAATGACTGAGCATTTCTTTCCAACACTGTGATCAGTGAAGTCACTGGTGGCTTGAAATGAGCCAGGGTGGAGGTATTTACACCGTGGAAATCAGCAGAGTGTACAAATCAGGGCTTTGTCCACTTCCCAGTGAGCCAGTTGTTAAACCTTTACGGTACACCACTGTGCCAGAGAAACACATGAAAAACACATGGAAAGCTACTGAACCATCTGTAAGAAAGAAAAAGAGCAGAGGAGAGAGGAGGACAGATTCGAGAGGCACTCTAGGGGTAGGATCAGTAGGGTGTGGTGACTGACTGAAGAAGGGAAGATTGAAGCCTGAAAAGGGGTCGTCTGGGTTGAGCGACTCTGGCTTGCTGGCCTTGGTGGAGCGAGCCGTCACATCCTGAGCTGCTCTGTGCAGAGGCCCACTTGGCAAGGAACTAAAGACAGAAGCTGGTTCCTGGCCAATGGCTAGCAAATAGCTGAGGCCCTTCGTCCAATAGCCCACAGGTGCTGAGAACTGCCAACAGCAATGTGTGCTTGGCAGCGGACCCTTCCCCAGTTGAGCCTCATGTGAGACTCTCACTCTGGCTGTTACCTTGCTGGTAGCCTCTTGAGAGATCCTGGAGTGGAGGCCCCAGTTAGGCTGTGCCCCAGTTCCCGAGCCACCCACACCATGAGATAATCAACCCGTGTTGTTGTAAGCTGCTAATTTGTGGAATTTGTTGTGCAGCAATATCTAACAAATACAAGTCTTTTATATGACTTACTTAGCACTGGAGAACACCTTTCTGCTTTAGGGGTTGAGTGGGCTGGAGTCTGACCTTGAAGTCCACTGAGTGGAGTTCTGGGTAGAGCCTGCAGGTGGTTCTTGTTCCTGGTGACAGGGGAACTGACTTGGGGATTGTCACGATGTGCTCTGCTCTTCCTGTGTGCACCAAGTGACATCTGGGGAAGAGCAACAGCTGACGCGCGTCTTGCCCTGGCAGAGCCCCGCCACTGATCCAGCATTGCATGAAGAATTCTCTGGTGAACAAACCGCAGTTCTTCCTCTGGAGGATGATGGGTGGGGGGGGCACAATTAATATCTTCAGATCTACTCACTCTCAGAAAGTGGGCAAGACCCTAAGAAACATGGGTGATTTTTAACATTAGTTGTTTGATATGAGGGAGACTGCATGCTACCACACAGTTTTTTTTTTTTTTCCTAGAAGAGAGCATGGAAAGATCTTGAAGATATTCTGTTCGTTCAAAGTCTATAGGACAGAGGAAAAAGGAGGGAGCACATTTGGAGATGAAGTTGGTCACAAAAGGAGCTCTGGATGGGATTTGGAAACTAATTGGCAGAAACCACGGGTCAGAGTCTTGTTGCTGGTGCCCCAGGCTGAAGGGAGCGTCTTGCTTTTTTGACACTGGGCCTCAGATGTGGTATTTAAGAAGGACCACAACCAAGACGAGAGTCGACTAAAGTGACTTATTTCCCAGACTCCTGTTTTAAAAACAGAAGTCTAACTGCCCGTGGGGAATTGAATTAACAAAATAATGTGATTTATTTTTAAAGCCAATTACCGACATTTAAAAGGCTGCCTCTGTGGGATGTCAACATGAACCCCTCATTTAAACTGACCTCTTAATAACACACTCATTGAAATATTTTCTGCCTGAAATGGGCTAATCTTAAATAAGCATTTTTGGAAGGTGGGTAGAGTCATTTATTTACTCAAAAAATATTTCCTGCATGGCAACTTGGTGCCAGGAACTGTTCTAGACATTTTCTTCATTTTAGTGTGGGAGAAAAACAATAAAATGATGATTAACATATTATATAATATGGTTCGGTGCCTGTGGGTCAACGGGCTAAGGCACCAGCCACGTACACCTGAGCTGGCGGGTTCGAATCCAGCCCAGGCCTGCCAAACAACAATGACGGCTGCAACCTAAAAATGGCCGGGCGTTGTGGTGGGCGCCTATAGTCCCAGCTACTTGGGAGGCAGAGGCAATTCCTCGCTTGAGCCTAGGAATTGGAGGTTACTATAAGCTGTGATGCCACAGCACTCTACCCAGGGCAACAGCTTGAGGCTCTGTCTCAAAAAAAACCCAAAACATATTATATAATATAATAATGTAATGACACATTACCAATAAAATATAAGTAATATATACAATATGACATGAATTGTATTGAGTAAAATATACTTATAGCATGTAGTAAAATTAATCACATTTGTAATAAGTTTTTATGAAAAATTGATATATTATAATTATAGCAATTATATAACACAATTTCAGAGTAGTGATGGGTGGATGGATATAAGATGTAAGCTCACAAAATCTAAAAATTTACCTTATTTGGGGCATCAGGCTGAAATGGAAAAAAAGATGATTTACTTTTCAGAAAAATAAAGATTACCAAATGAAGATTCTTTCTCAAAGAGAAAGAAAAGAAGAAATTTCTAAAGGCTTCTCTGTAAAGATATTTGGTGGTCTTGATATATTAAGTACGAATGCTTTAGTCCACATGTAACACAGGAACAGGGCAGCAGGCAGCCCTGAGTTGGCTTGTGTTAGTTCCTTCAAAGCCACCAAGTAGGCTCAGTGCCCGTAGTTCAGTGGTTAGGGCGCTGGCCACACACACTGGGGCTGGTAGGTTTGAACCCGGCCTGGGCCTGCTAAACAACAATGACAACAACAACAAGAAGAACAACAAATAGCCGAGGTTTTGGCGGGCACCTGTAGTCCCAGCCACTTTGGAGGCTGAGGCAAGAGAATCACTTAAGCCCCTGAGTTTGAGGCTGCTGTGAGTTGTGACGCCATGGCTCTTTACCGAGGGTGACATAGTGAGACTCTGTCTCAAAAAAAAAAAGCCACCAAGTAGCGGTTCCCACTTCAGGTATTGCCTCCACCCTCAAAGCAGAAAGATGGGCCAGCTCCAGCTACAAGTCTCTCTCTTAACAGGGAGCCACAAGCTTTCCCAGGCCTATCCTTACCTCAGCAGACTTCTACATCACACTGGGCACACCTGGGTCACATGGCTACCCCCCACCCCGTAAGGGAGCCTGGGAAGGTGCACACTTAGCCATTCCACGTTTTACAGTGGAAGGGATGGAAGGAGTCGGGAACTGGGTGTGGGTATTGCATCAACCAATCAGCAGGGGTTGCCACAGAGAGCTGAGTGTGGGGCATAAAATGCGCTGGCTTATTTTGCAAGCTTTCCCTGAATCCCATTCTTATCTGCTACTATGGTTTCGTCACACCAAAGGCCACAGAACGAACTATGTTTTTATTTTGTTGAAGGGACCTTAGGAAAATGGATGAATCATAATGATGGCATGAAATGGAAGCTTTTCATTTAAAATGATAAACAAAGCAGGGAATTGACAATAATGGCCTGGCTCCATGCTGGAGATGGGAAAGACAGTTGATTAATGTGATTGTAAGAAGCAAGACAAATTGCTACTCCTTGGCAGAAAATGGTGGTGGGGGGATGGTATACTCTGAAGGCCAAGTCCAAATGAGATATAGTGAAGGCAGTTCAAATAAAACAACAGGTTGTGGCTGATCCAGAAAGATCTGATATAAATTAGAGAAACCAGCACTAGGGGAAACCAGGTTCAAAGAGTTCTAATGTTGAACTAAAATGTAGACTGTGTGGGTCCTGGGAGCTGGTGGAAGTTAAGCAGGAGAGGACCAGGCCCCCCCCTTTGTTTTGAGACAGAGTCTTACTATGTTGCCCTCTGTAGAGTGCTGTACTGTCACAGCTCACAGCAACCTAAAAACTCTTGGACTTAAGGGATTCTCTTGCCTCAGCCTCTCAGGTAGCTGGGAATACTGGCACTTGCCACAATGCCTGGCTATTCTTTTGTTGTAGTTGTCATTGTTGTTTGGCAGACCCAGGCTAGGCTCAAACTCGCCAGCCTCGGTGTTATGTGGCCAGCTCCCTAGCTGCTGACCTACAGATGCTGAGCCATGGGCCCTGCTACCTTATTGGAGGTCATGGGAAGGACATCTGCTTGGGCACCAGGCCAGGAAGTAAATATGGTGCCATCCCTTTCTATTTGTCTTTAGGACAAGGTAAGTGGGACAAATCTCATTGCTGCTCTTGGTGGAGATGGATTTACACTGGTTCACTACATGCTTATTGAACTATAATATAATAGTTTGAAATAAATCTGGGTCAATGGTGAGGTCTGACTTGTGGGGATGATTCCCCAGTTGCATATGGATTATCTTTATTATACAGTGATAAACTTTACTGATTGTTTGAGAATGTACTTGGTATTCTGAAGGAACACTATCAAAACTCTTGAGAGGTTCACAGGTGCCATGTAAGATGATGGGAGGGCATCCATCCATGACTGGCCCGTACAGAGATGTTGGTTGGGAAGCAGGCATGTCCTTCTGAGGGATTACAGATCCAAGGGTTCAGTTTATGATGGTTAAATATGATGATCATCATTAGGAAATCTCATCTAGTTCAGAACTAGAATTTTAGAGCACTTTTCTAGGATTATTTGAAGAAATAAATGTATGGAAGTGTGAACAACTGTGGCTAGACCGTTGAATATGACAGTACCTTACAGTGACTTACCTGGTATTTAAAGGAACCAAAAAAAGGAATTTCAATCTTTGTTTATATCTCTTGGAGTATTAAGTGATGATTAAATTTATAATTCAGAGTACTATTTATTAAGATTTCCTTCCTTTTCCTTTCCAGAAAGTTCTCCAGAGCCTATCATTTTCTAAGTCATTGTAACTTTCTCTTATACCTAGGACATTATATTTTCCTGTTTTCCCATTTCTTGTTTTTTAATCACATTACGAGGAAGATAAAGTTGGACTGTTTGTTTTATTTGGTTTTCTTTTCCCATGGCCTATTTTCCTGAATTTTCTACAACATAGGCAAGGCCAGAACACAACTCAGATTTCATCCTACCCAGTCCCCCAGGAAATTGAGCATTTTTGAACAGGGTTCAGCATATCAGCCAGGAGGAAGGCTCACGAGTACTGCCTAGAGACAGTGGGTTTTGGTGACTTTATGTGTGAGAAAGTTGTACCAGGGCCTGCAAAGCAGACCTCTTGTTATAATCATTCGATGGAAGCAGTAACATCTTATGCTGATGGAACAGAGAAGACGAGGTGGGGGTGGGATTTGGTAATTAATGTCAAGATAAAGAAAAATGCTTCATTTCGTTTTATTTTATTTAATTAGAACAGGGAAAGTTTCCTATAAAGTATTATTCATGTTAACAGGGTATCAGAATGAGGAGGGATTAGCTGATAAGATAAAAAGAGAATGTAAGAATACAGCAATAGCAGATACAAGAGCAGCCACCACCCTCCCCTAGGGCTGAGTTAGTGCCCTTAGGTCTAGGCTAAAGTAGAAAAATAGCAGTTAACTCCTGACGAATTCCTGGGCTGCCAGCCCTCAGCAGAATGGAGTAAGTCTGGTTCACTCTCAAGATAGGTGGGAAAGTGCTCACTAACTTCTTGCTTGACTAACTCCTGGGCCTGGGAAATGAACCTACTGTCCCTAGGCTGACCTTTATACAATATTAGGTGGAGAGAATACTGAGACAAAGATGTATGGGGGAAAGTACTGGAACTAAGGTGTGTGGGAAAATATTAAAATCAAGATGTATGACGTGAGCTGAGCTGGGCTTGTCTGAGCTGGTTAACTGTACAATTCTGCTTCTGTACAACGCTTGCTTGCTAGCCCCCCAAATGCACCTGCACAGCCTGTGTGCCAACCAGGATGCAGACCAAGCTTTAAAAGCCTGACCCCTTAAGCACTCAGGGCTGCTCTCAGAAACCCCATGTTGGGACACTGAGGCAGTTGCCGGTCGGCTCTTCAACAAAAGAACTGTGCTGTAAATTTGATTTGTTTGGCAGTGTGGTCTTTGTGGAACTCCTGGATGCAACAGTGTGCCCAAGGAAGTCACCACATTCGCTTCCCTGGACCCAGGGCCCAGTGGCTCAGTGGATGGCAGAGGGGCTGCTGAGGTGCTGTGCCCTAGGTGCTTGGAAAGCCACCTTGAGAATACAGGGAAAAGTCTCAGGGTTGAGGGACGCAGCACCTTTATGCTCCAGCTGCAGCCCCCTTACAGGGAGTCTCCCGATATCCCACCGGAGAAGCCATCGGTGCTGCCTCTCGTTTTATTTTTATGTCTAAAAACTACACTAGGTATGACCTCAATGGTGTGCACATTTTAATTTCTTCCTCGTTGAATAATCAATCAACTCCTTTTTTTTTTTTTCTTGGCCAGGTAACGTTTGAGTCTGCACAGAAATGACAAAAAACTATTGCAAACTGTTTTCCTATGTTCACATCTATAGGAGTCATCCCTCAGCCGGACGTTTTGTACCCTGTTACACTATCAATGCCTATAGAAGAAATAGCCTTTGAAAGCTGTTATCAATCATTTCTACCTTAGTGAACATAAAGGTTCTATCTCCCTTCCAGATAGCACGGTGTGATGCGATACTTAGGAGAGGGAGGGAGATGACAGGACCCCGGACAGCTAAGAGCTTTGGAAGGGGACGCTCCCGCCCAGCGCAGACAGGAGAATGGCAGCCTGGAGTTCCAGCCATGACCCAGCCCTCTTCACGGTTTCTGGGCTCACCGTCCTAACCAAGTTCCGTCAAAACATCAAATGCAAAATCCACTTTCTTTGTAGAACATTTCCCTTCTGTTTCTTCTCTTTTCTTACTTGCTTCAGGGAGGTTTATGGTTTGAAAAATTAAAGTGTGGATCTATTTTCATTACCAAAGGATTTGCAAAACTGAGCTGGGCCTGTCTGAGCTCGCATTTGCATTTGCCATCCCTTAAGCTGATTTTCAGTGCTGAGCAGCTATTTTAAATGTTTTCAAGAGCCTCCTTTTTAACTCTTTTCCTTACTTGTGTTATCTATTTCTGCAGCTAAAAAAAAATTCCATTGCTGATTCTTGGTGGAAAATCCCAATACCAGATGCCAACCTCAATTGTGGGTAAGAGTCTTTTGCTTAGGGAATGATTGGGTAGTTGGGGCAAATATCCAAGGGGTGACTTACCCTGAAAGGCTGAAGGAGGAGGAAGTGGCAGCAGATCTGTAACCTTGGAGGATTTCAATGATTTCACGTTCATTTACGGCTACAATAGTAATTAGTCCAAAGTTGGTATTCAGGAAATATTGTGGAATACTTGAATGGGCTAAATGGTGGGAAAAAATGCTGGAGAAATGAGGAATTTTTATGTGAGGTAAATGGCTTTGGCTTATTGGTTACCCATTTTCTCTGTGTGTCATGACCTTTGGTAGTCTGGCACCTGTTTCTCCAGCAAGATCTCTTTCCCTCCCACCATTCACACTGGGTGTTTTGACGTGGGTCCTCCAGGTCAAAGGCTGAGGCTTCCTCGGTGAGGGTTTCTCTGGGTATTCTCAGACGTGGTTCTTTTGGGCTCCCATCACACCTTGCACCTACTCATTTTTAAAAATGGTTATCCTGGGTGGTGCCTGTGGGTCAGTGGGTGGGGTGCCAGCCCCATATACCAAGGGTGGCAGGTTCAAACCTGGCCCCAGCCAAACTGCAACAAAAAATAGCCGGGTGTTGTGGCAGGTGCCTATGGTCCCAGCTACTTGGGACTGAGGCAAGGGAATCGCCTAAGCCCAGGAATTGGAGGTTGCTGTGAGCTGTGTGACGCCACGGCACTCTACTGTGGGTGATAAAGTGAAACTCTGTCTCTACAAAAAATAAATAAATAAAAATAGTTATCCCTTTGGTACATACTGTATTTTTATTTGTCTGCTTCTTTCTCTCCACTAGACTAAATATTTGTTGCCTTCAGGTATCATGTCTTTATTTTTGAGCCCTTCATCAAATGTTTGTTGAATGAATAAATGAACCAGTGGCTATGAACTATAAGCAGATCAATGAAGCTGTTATCTAAAGAGCCACAGGTATTTATGGCTTTTGAATTGGCTCCTGATCCCAGTTAGTGGTAAAACCTGGTGTTTGATGGTGAATAATGTGTCAGGGGGCCGGTGCTGTGGCTCATGCCTATAATCCCAGCACTGTGGGAGGCTGAGGGTGAATTGCTTGAGCTCAGGAGTTCGAGACTTGCCTGACTGAGAGTGAGACCCCTGACTCCTAAAAAAATGAAAAACCCAGCTGGGCACCGAGGTGAGCACCTGTAATCCCAGAGGCTTCCGGAGGCCGAGGCAGCAGGATGTCCACAGCCTGAGTCTAGGTGCCGTGAGCTATGACTCACTCTGCTCAGGGCATAGGGTGGGCAAAAAAAAAATGCCAGAAGGCCAGCCCAGAGCTGATTCCAGAACCAGCTGTGTGTTTGTGAGAAAATGATGATTGTGGGTGATGTTTTGTGTTTTATTTGTATGTATTCTATTTCTGTAAGTTCATTTTCTTTTCAAACATTTGTTTTTCTTTGGGTGGTACATGGAAGCCTTATGTATATATAAAATTGTGCTTGAGATCCCAGCCTATTAGAGAGAGAAAAAGTAGAGCGTCTCTGGTTAAAGTAAGGGCAGAGGGTGTGAAGCCCCCAAATTGGTCCCTCTTCACTTTCTGCAAGGAGCACAATTTGAAAACCACTGATTTGGATTAAGGAATAAAATGAGCACACGGGAATACATATTTTCCTGATATATTAAGTATAAACCCTTTGGCACCCAGGTTATATATTTACCAAGTCTTTCATACCACTCAAAACTCTCTACCTCCAAATCAGTTTTTACAGCTTAAAAATTGGTATTGAAATAGTTACTCAGGTTTAATTTTAGAAAGCTCGGGTCAATCAATATGTATGACTTTTAAGTTTAATCCTTCCTTTGGGGATCACGGAAGCTCCTTCCGGCTCCGGTGCTCTTTGGTTTTCTGATTGTGAAGGGCAAGGTGGGAAAGAAATAAACAAGGTGACTAGGTTTCAAGGGCTGGCTTTCTTGGCATGAGTAATTGGAAAGCCAGCATAATCAAAGTAATTTCATCCATCATGTACAGAAAAGGAAATAGAATTCAGGTTATTAAGGTTGCACGAAACTGCTTTTTGAATGTATGTACATATTTCCTCCTAGGGGCTAGATAATGTTTCCCATTTTTATTTCTAAAAGAAGTTATGGAATAAGACAACTGAAAATAAAGCAGAAGCTATGGTCTCAAAGCAAAACTAGAATAATAATTAAAGACAAGGAAAGGACTTTAGGTTTCCTTTTGAAAAGAATAAGCTCACAAAACAGAACACATGCTTTAGCCCCTGAGGTACACCCTGGCCGTGAGTCAGCAACGCCCCCGACAGCCTCCGGCCAGGGCTGAGGCTGCCTGCAGAGGCAAGTGAGACTCTGAGTCCATCAGACTCCTCATCTGGGGGAAGGAATCACATAACTTATTTTTGGGTTTCACAATTGCCTAGGTGTGTGACCTTCCGGAGTTTTAGGAAAACAAATAAAAAAGGAGGAAAGGAGAACCTCTCTGCCGTCAGGGTAAGAGAGACGGAGAAAGAGCCAACGAAGGCTGATGTGGAAGACCCGGAAGTTCTGGAAAAGAAACCCTCAGGAAGGCTGTTGATCCAGGCTGAGTCTTAGAAAGATTAATTTTCCTTGTAGGATAGTTTTTTGTTTTGTTTTGTTTTTTTAAAACTGGGTTGGCTTTCACTAACTCCTGGGGAATTTGAGCTAAGGTTACCTCCAAAGCCTTGTTTGCCTCATTCTTTTTAAAAACCCTAAGATGGAGAATTTTCTTTGTGTTGGAATAAAAGCACCAAAATTATAGAAACTTTGTTCACACCTGTGTCTCTAGCACCTAACACATTAGTAAGTGGTCCATGAAAGTTTTTTTTGAATATGTATACCGTGGAATACTATTCAGCCATTGAAGAAGATGGAGACTTTACATCTTTTACATTTACCAGGATGGAGATGAAATACATTCTTCTTAGTAAAGTATAGCAAGAATGGAAAGATAAATATCCAACGTACTACATACTAATATGAAATCAACATGTAAACAGTTACATCTTCCTAAGAATAATAAAACACTA
>CAUYON010150998.1:0-24506 GCA_963573935.1 Arctocebus calabarensis | reverse complement strand
CAGCAACCTCCAATTCCTGGGCTCAAGCGAGTCTCCTGCCTCCGCCTCCCAAGTAGCTGGGACCACAGGCGCCCGCCACAACGCCCGGCCATTTTTTGGTTGCAGCCGTCATTGTTGTTTGGCGGGCCCAGGCTGGATTCGAACCTGCCAGCTCTAGTGTACATGGTTGGCGCCTTAGCTCATTGAGCCACAGGTGCTGAGCCTGTAAATTTTTTTTTAACTTTAAATTAAATTAGTATGAGGGTATCATATCTAGGCTACATTGTTCTCACTTCCAGGGCAAGGCTCCATCTGTAGAAGAGCCCCTCCCCCAGGGAGCAGGTTACACACCCTCACAGTGTGCAGTTAGTGAGATCCCACCTCCTGCCCTCCTTTCTTCTGCCAATTGTCCTTCCCCTTCTCTCTCCCTCCTCCCTTTACCCCCGAACTGGACTACAACAGTGTTTTATTGTTCCTGGGAACATGTGATTGTCTATATATTGATTTCATATTACTATGGAGTACACTGGCTATTTATCTTTCCATTCTTGTGATACTTTACTGAAGAAGAATGTATTTCTTTTTCTTTTTTTTTTTTTAAGTCATAGCTGTAAACGTTAATGCAATCATGGGGAACAATGTGCTGGTTTTATATACAATTTGAAATGTTTTCATCAAACTGATTAACATAGCCTTCAAGGCAATTTCTTAGTTATTGTGTTAAGACTTTTATATTCTACACCTTGTAAATTTCACATGTACCCTTGTAAGATGCATGATAGGTGTGGTCCCACCAATTACTCTCCCTCCACCCATCCTCCTCCCCCTACCCTCCTCTCCCTCTCCCCTTTCAGAAGAATGTATTTCAACTCCATCCAGGTAAATGTAAAAGATGTAAAGCCTCCATCTGTTTTAAGGGCTGCATAATATCCCATGGTATACAAAGAGCACAGTTTGTTGATCTATTCATGGGTTGATGGGCACTCAGGCTGCTTCTATGACTTGGAAATTACAGATTGAGCTGCAGTAAATATTCTAGTGCTAGTGTCTTTGTGGTAAAATGATTTTGTTATTCTCAGTAGATACCTAGTAATGGGATTGCAGGGCCAAACAGAAGGTCTACTTCTAAATCTTTGAGGATTCCCTGTACTTCTCTCCAAAAGGGCTGTATTAGTTTGCCATCCCACCCACAGTGTAGAAGTGTTCCCTTCTCTCCACATCCACCCCAGCATCTGGTGTTTTCGAACTTTGTGATGTGGGCTAACCTTGCTAGGGTTAGGTGATATCTTAGAGTGGTTTTGATTTGCATACAAATTTGAATTTGAACAAATTTGATTTGAACACAATGGAAATGTGTTCTCTGATGATTAAAGACAATGAGTATTTTTTCATGTGTTTATTGGCCATTTGTCTGTCATCCTCAGAGAAATTTCTGTTCAAATCTCTTGCCCACTTACAGAGAAGGTTGTTTGTACTTTCCTTATTGTTTAATTTGAGTTCTCTGTAGATTCTAGTTATCAGGCCTTTCTCAGATTCATAACATGCAAAAATCTTCTCCCATTGTGAGGGCTGTCTGTTTGCATTGTTTGGCTGTACAAAAGCTTTTTAACTTGATTAAGTCCCAGTTATTTACTTTTGATGTTACTGAAATTACTAGGGAGGTATTCCTCATAAACTTTTTTCCTCAGATCAATATCTTCAAGTGTTTTCCCCACACTCTCTTCTAGAATTTTTGTTTTGTGTCTTAAATTTAAATCTTTTATCCAACAAGAATCAATTTTTTGTCAATGGTGAAAAGTCCAGTTTCAGTCTTCTGCATGGGCACAACCAGTTCTCCCAGCACCATTTGTTAAATAAGGATTCTTTTTCCCATTGAATGTTTTTGTTAGGCTTATCAAAGACTAAATGATGATATGTGGCTGGGTTTATCTCTCAATTCTCTATCCTATTCCATACATCTGTGTCTCTGTTTTTGTGCCTGTACCATGCTGTTTTGACCACTATAGCCTAGTAATATAACCAGAAGTCTGGCAATGTGATGCCTCCAGAATGGTTTTTATTTTTAAAAACTGTATTTGCTATTCGTTTTTTTTTTTTTTTCTGGTTCCATATGAATTGAAGTACTATTTTTTCAAGACTTTAAAGTATGACATTGGTGCTTTGATTGAGATTGCATTAAATCTATAGATTGCTTTGGGAGGTATGGACATTTTAACAATGTTGATTATTCCCAGCCCTGAGCATGGTATGTTCTTCCTTTTGTTGACATCTTCTACTATTTCCTTTCTCAAAGTTTCATAATTCTCTTTATAGAGATTTTTCACTTCTTTTGTTAGATACATTCCCAGATATTTCATCTTCTAGGGTGCTATTGTAAAAGAAATAGCATCTTCAATTTTGTTCTTGGCTTAACAATTGTTGGCTTATACAAAGGCTACTGATTGGTGGGTATTGATTTTGTAATGTGAGATGCTTCTTTATTTCTTGATCACTTCTAAGAGCTTGGTACTTGAGTCCCTGGGGTTTTCCAGGTATAAGATCATGTCATCTGCAAAGAGGGAGAGGTTTGCCTCCTCTGCCCCCATTTGGATTTCTTTCATATCCTTCTCTTGCCTGATTATAATGGCTAGGACTTCCAACACTATGTTAAATAGCAGTGGAGACAGTGGGCATCCTTGTCTGTTTCCATATTTGAGTGGGAATGCTTTCAGTTTTACTCCATTCAATGTGATATTGGCTGTGGGTTTGTTGTGGAAGGCGTCTATCAGCTTAAGGAATGTTCCTTCTAAGTCTATTTTCTTGAGTGTTTTTATCATGAAAGGATGCTGGATATTGTCAAATGCCTTTTGTGCATCAGTTGAAAGAATCATGTGGTCTTTGTATTTTATTCTACTTACATGGTGTATTATATTTATAGATTTGTGTATGTTGAACCTATCCTGTGTCTCTGGGATAAAACCCACTTGATCATGTGTATAATCTTTTTAATGTGTTTTTGTATTCTGTTTGCTAATATCATGTTGAATATTTTTGATTTAATATTCATTAATGATATTGGTCTATAGCTTTCTTTTTTTGTTGCGTCCTTTCCTGATTTGGGGATCAGAGTGATATTTGCTTCATAGAATGTGTTGGGGAAGATCCCTTCTTTCTCTATATTTTGGAAAAGTTTATGCAATATAGGAACTAGTTCCTCTTTGAAGGTTTGATAGAATTCTGGGTGAAACAATCTGGTTCAGGGCTTTGCTTTTTTGGAAGATTTTATATCATTGATGCTATTTCAGTACTTAATATTGGTCTATTCAAGATTTCTAAATCCTTCTGGCAGAGATTTGGAAGGTATGGTGCCTCCAGATATCAGTTCATCTCCTCTGCATTTTCATATTTCTGAGAATTGAGCTTTTTATAGTAATTGTTGAGAATCTTTTGTATTTATGTGGTATCTATTGTTATTTCTCCTTTATCATTTCTGATTGTAGTTATTAGAGATCTTGTGTTTCTGTTTCTGGTTAGTCTAGCCAAGGGTTTATCAATTTTATTAATCTTTTCAAAGAACCAACATTTTGTTTTGCTGATCTTCTGAATAATTCTTTTGTTTTCAATTTCATTTAGCTCTGCTCTGATTTTGGTTATTTCTTTTCTTCTGCTGGGTTTGGGATTATATCGTCCATCCTTTTCCAGTTACTTGAGATGGCCCATAGGTTGCTAACTTGCTCTCTTTATGTTTTCTTCATGAAGGCATCTGATGCTATAAATTTTCCTCTAAGTATTGACTAAGTATCCCACAGATTTTGATAGTTTGTGTCTTCATTATCATTTTGGTCCAGAAATCTAATGATCTCCTTCTTGATTTCATCTATGATCCAACTATCATTCAGCATAAGGTTATTTAGTTTCCATGATTTTATTTGATTATAAAGATTTCTTTTGCTGTTGAGTTCAACTTTTATTCCATGATGGTCTGAGAACATACAGGGGATAATTTCTATTCATTTAAATTTGTTGAGGGTAGCCTTGTAACCTAAGATATTATCAATTTTGGAAGATGATCCATGGGCTGATAAGAATTTGTATTTGGTTTTGTTAGGATGAAGTGTTCTATAAATATCTGTTAAGACCACTTGCTCTAGGGTCTTGTTTAAGTTCATTATTTCTTTGTTTAGTTTCTGCTTGGAGGATCTGTCCAGTACTGCCAATGGGGTGTTAAAATCTCCAACTATTATAGTGTGGGAAGATATCATATTGTTCAGATCAGTTAGGGTTTGTTTTATAGATCGAGGAGAATTCAGATAGGGTGCATAGATATTAACTGTTGAAATCTCTTCATATTGTGTGTTTCCCTTGACCAGTACGAAGTGTCCATCTTTGTCTTTCATTATTTTTTGTTTGTTTGTTTGAATCCCATTGTATCTGCATACAAGATTGCAACCCCAGATGTTTTCTGCTTTCCATTTGTCTGGAATACCATTGCTCATCCCTTCATCCTGAGTCTTGTTATCTTTTGAGGTAAGGTGAGTTTCTTGTAGGCAACAGATATCTGGCCTGAATTTTTGTATCCAGTTGGCCAGGCTATGCCTCTTTAAAGGAGAGTTCAAACCATTCACATTAGTTAAGAGAATTGATAGATGTGGCAGAGTTTTGGTCATCTTATTTTTCATAGCCCAGAGCTTAATTTTATGCTTCTCACCATTGCAGAAACTAAGCTTTGTTCTTTAATTTCTGAGTAGGTTTACTTTGGTGGTGTACCCTCTTATTGATTGTTTGGAAGAATGGGTCTGAGTATTTCCTGTAGAGCTGATCTAGTCATGGCAAATTTCTTCAGCATGTGGATGTCAGTGAAGTATTTGATTTCTCCATCACAAATGAAGCCCAGTTTAGCAGGGTATAGGATCCTGGGCTGGAAATTGTTTTGTTTAAGAAAGTTGAAGGTCAATGACCATCCTTTTCTGGCTTGGAAAGTTTCGGCTGAAAGATCTGCAGTCATCCTTATACTTTTCCCTTTGTGAATATACTTTTCTTACACCTGGCTGCTTGCAGAAGTTTCTCCTTCATATTAATATTGACAAAGTTAATCAATGTGTCTAGGAGATGCTTTGTTTGGATTGAGTGGTGCTGAGTTCTGAAACTATCTACTATCTGAATTTCTGTGTCTCCTGCAATAATATCTTGGAACAGAGAATTTGTGCCTTTGGAACCATCCTCTATAATCCCTAATTTAGATGTTTGATTTCTTGGAATGATCCCATAACTCTCTCAGGGAGTATTATGTTCTTTTTCTCCATTTTTTGACTCTTTGAATGCTTGGGATAGTTCAAAATTCTTGCCTTCTTTATCTGAGATTCTGTCTTCTCATTGCTCAGCTCTATTTCTGAGAGATTCTACCATATTCTGAAACTCCTCAAATACCTTTTTCAATTGCTTAAGATCTGATATATCTTTCCTCATTATGTCCATATCTTTGGTGACTTTGTCTTTGATTTCATTAATTTCTTGAGACAACTTCTGAACTGTTTTTTGGTTCTCTGTTGACATCTTTCTCTTCTGTCCTATTATCTTATTTGCCAACCATGGTCTAAATTCTATTTCTGATGTTTCAGCAGTTTCTCTGTGGATGGGATTCTCGCTTGTATTTTCTTTGACATCCCCAGGAGGAGTTGATCTGCTCTGATTTTTCATGTTGCTAGAGCTCTTCAGCTGATTCCTCCTCATGAGTATTTTCAGCTTCTTCTTCTTTTTCTTTTTAAAAATATATTAATTATACTTTTTTAGCTGAATTAATTGGTTGTCCCTGATGAGTCCACTCCTCACTGTTGCAGTGCCACTACTACACTAACAAAGACAGAGAAGTGATGAATCCACAGCCCCAGACAGTGTCTCCCAGGGGACAAGAATCAATAGGCAGTACTGGACCAGAGTTATAATCAAAGTTGCTCTGCCCTACTGATTCTGCCCACCAAATCAAGCTCACGAGGCTGCCCAGCCAACAGCACTGGCCCAGAGTTCAGGAGAGATGCTTATGCACTGGACACCATCCAGCCAATCGAGCATTGAGGGCTCTCAGCTCTGTGGACAGCATAGGCCCAGAACTCAGACAAAGTCACTCACACACTGGGCACCACCCAGTCAAGCTTGGAGGGCTGTCACCTGGCAGGGAGCACAGATCTGAAGTTCAGATAAGAGTCACTCAGGAACCAGGCACAGCCCACCCACTTGAGCTCAGAGAGCCCCCACCCAGTGGAGAGGGCTAATCCAAAGTTCAGTCCAAAGTTGCTTAAACCTCCACCCCACCTACCCAATAGGTCTCTGAGAGCTCCACCTGGTAGAGACTGGAGGTCCATAGTTCAGTTCAAAGTCATTTAAACCTGGCCCTGTTGAGCTCAGAGAGCCTCACCTGTTGGAGGCCCAAGGTATAATGTTCAGACCAAAGTCACTTAAACCCTGCCCCCACCCAATTGAGCTCAGAGAGTCCTTGCCTGCCTGGTGGAGTCCAGAGGTCCAAAATTCAGTCCAAAGTCACTTAAACCCTGGCCCTGCCTCCCTAATTGAGCTCAGAGAGCCTTGCCTGGCAGATGCCAGAGGTCCAAAGTTTAGCCCAAAGTCACTTAGACCCCACCTGCCCATCCAATCAAGTTCAGAGTGCCATGCCTGGTGAAGGGGGCAGGTCCAAAGTTTAATCATAAGTCAGTCATTTAAGCACTGGCCCCACCCAACCAAGGCAGCTCAGAGGTTGTCCTGAAGGGCAGAAAACAGATCCACCTAAGAATCCCTGAGGAGCTGGAGATGGGTAGGTCACCCTCTCGCCACAAAGGCTTGGATTGCCGTGCTACTGTTATCACACTGCAGCTCGGTGGCTAGCAGACCTCCCCAGCTTCACAGTGAGCTCACTGAACATTCCGGACTCTACAGGGAGCAGTCCTTCCAGCAACTAGGGTGGAGGAAGTGCCATCTGGGTGCTCAGGATTGCAGGAAAAATATTTGGTCTTTTGTGCCAGACAGAATGGGGCCCCATCTCAGTGGTGGACCTCAATAATGAAGGAGGACTGGGACTTAGCAACTGCTCTCCCGTGGGATAAGGTGAGGAGACTTTTGAACCCAGTTCTGGCTGACTGGTCACCCACCGCAGAGCTCCCATTTTAGGGGAGGAGTCGCCCTTCCTCTGGCAGCTGGGCTCGTACCTGTTGCTTTTCTTCCACTTTCTCGTTTCTGTCACTTGGCTCAGCCTGGGTGATGTGTGCCTCACGCAGTCCTCTCAGTGCAGAGCTCCGCTCCTTTGCTTTCCATCCCCTTCAGTCCAGTGTCTCTCCCTTTGGGCACGAGCCTCTGGCAAAAGCTGCTGCTAGTCAGCCATCTTCCCACAATTCCCTGCTGTAAATGAGCAGAAATTTTCATCAGATTGGAGAAGATACTTTTAAAATAATACTTAATTCATGGGTTAATGCCGTTATTATGGACACAGTTATACTTTGCTGCTGGAAGCATAAATCAGCACAACTTTTCTAAAAAGCTATTTAACAATACATATATATCAGGAAGCCTTAAAATGTTTTTTTTTGACTTAGTAAGTTCACTTCTAACAAAGTATCCTAAGGAAATCATGAATGAGTTAATCAAAGATTTAGATTCAATGCACTCTGTTCATAATAACGAAAAAATGCCATTTATCCTTTCAGTCAACAAATATTTACTGAGCACTTACTTATGGACCAGCTGGTGTGCGCACCTGTCATACATTGGCAAACAAAACTGGCAAAAATTTGTGGAATTTACATTGTAGTGGGAGGAAGAGACAATAAATAGTAAACTTAATAAATAACCAAAGTAAATATTATGTGAGGAAAAAATAGATCACATAGAAAAGAAAAAAACAGTAAGAAAACTTCAGTCGGGCAAGAGTATACGTTCAAGACATTTATTGTACAGTGTGGTGACTGTATTTAACCATAATGTAATGTATCCTTGAAAATCATGAAGAGAATGTATTTCAAGTGTTCTCCCCACAAATAAATAAGAGAGAGACCGGGGGAGGGGCCTGGAGGAGCACTTGGCTTCATTCGGAAGACACCAGCGAGAGGTCAGGGAGGTGGGTCCTTGAGCGCTGCAGGCTTGGGAGCCTCCGTACAAGGGCCAGGGGCCTGTCTGGGGAGGCCAGGGTGGCTGGCAGGGACTCAGGTGGAGCAGAAGATGGGGACAGAGAGGGAGGTTTGGGAGCAAGACCCAAAGACCATCACAAGAGCTTAAGTTTTTACTCTTACCAAATGAGGAGTCCTTACAGAGTTTGGAACAGAGGAGAGACACGAAGTGACGTATTTTTTAAAAGACCTAAATGTTAAAACAACAGGGAGATTACTACTTAAATTACAGTAAGTTCTGTGCTTCTTCTTGGACAATATTTAGAGAACAAATGAATAAAATGGACTGCTTTGTACCTATTGAAAATGATAACTTTGGTCAGGCAAGGCGGCTCACACCTGTAAACCCAGCATCCTGGGAGGCCAATGCAGGTGGATCGCCTGAGCTCGTGAGCTCAAGACCAGCCTGAGATGGAGACCTCGTCTCTAAAAAAATAAAATAGGCATTGTGGTGGGCGCCCGTAGTCCCAGCTACTTGGGAAACTGAGGCAAGGGGGTCACTTGAGCCCAAGAGTTTGAGGTTGCTGTGAGCTACGAAGACACGGCACTCTGCCAAGGATGACAAAGTGAGACTGTCTCAAAAAAAAAGACAGTGATAACTTCGAGGAATATTCAGTGACATGGAAAAACGCTCATTACATATATTAAATGAAAAAAAATTACATGCGAGTTGCAGCCCCAGTTTTGGGTGGACAGGTCGGGAAATAAGGATGACAGACAGGGAGATGGATTGAGATAATAGAACAGGAACGAGGTAAAACTCTAAGGAAATGCCGTTCAATTTGAAATGGTTTTAAGTTGTGAAATTACAGCTTTATAGGATTTTGTGTATTTCTAAATTTTTTATAATAATAATGTATCACTTTTATTTTCCCAACAAAATAATAACTACAATTTTTTTTTAAAACTACCGAAACCACATGGTATTCTTTATGACTTCTACAGCAAATGCCAGAAAATATGTCCATCGATCAAAATTATTAGCTTCCTTCTGAGTTCCAGGGGAAATGGAAGGCATTTGATGTTCCCTGGCAGAGCGTGGCAGCAGGCAGCCTGCAGTTCATCAGCGTAGCTGTCACCAGTAGTTCCATAAATCCATTGGAATCACTACAGAAGAATTTCTAATGGGATCATGGAAACAATTTGGCTAGTAGAAAACAAATGATTAAAAAGTCATTACATTATCTACACAGGCAGGAGAAGAATTGCTTAATTTAAGCACGATAGTCACTACAAAAGACCAGAATAATTACAGTGTAAATGGATACTCCAAATAAAGGAATCACTTGATTTTAATGATACCTTGAGAGGAAATTATGGGTGCAGGGCGCATTTGCCAGAACCGCGTACACCCACTCATTAGCACCCTTCTGGGGCTCAGTAGACTGCTCATTGGATGGGGTGCCTGTCCCCGTCCTGGAAGCTGCTTCTTAATTTCATTTTGGTGTCTCGGTATGAAGTCTTCAGATGCCTGCGGCTCACTCGAGGCATGCGGGGGTGAGGGGACAGGTTTCCCATGAGACCCGTGTCCTTTTAAGTTCCACCGAGGCTCAATTTGTAGCAGGATTTCAGCCTTCTGTAGCCGAGAACATGCTGAACCACCAGAAAAATGTGATTTGGTCCATGAGGCATACGGAGTGATGAAAAAAGAGAGCTCATAACAAACCACAGGTGGATTTCCACGAAACACTTGAAAGGCTCCCAGAAATGTGCTTCCCTCCCTAAAGGGAAGGTCCTGGGTCCACGATGCCGCTTTCCTAGAAAACGAGGCTGCAGGATGGAATCGTTGCTGGTTTATTTAATCGTGTAACACGTGCACGTATTTATTGAAATCCCACCGGTTATAGGGAAGTAAGTCCCTCCGTAAGAAGGGACTGGTTTAGGAGGCGATGCAGACACCTTGTCAGCATCCAGCGGGAGTCCTGTGTGGGCAGGGCGCCGCAGGGACTCAGAGGAGAAGCCTCTGGCCCCAAGGAGAGGGGTCGAGTCCGCTTTCCACAGGAAATGCCTCGAGTTAGGCAGGTAGAGAAAAAGGCACCAGGGGAGGTTTTCATAATGCCCAGCACAAATGTTTCAAAAATAAGTCTAATACTGCTGGGTTTAATTGTTTTGTTTTTACGAAAACAACTTTTTCCTCCAACGATAAATGCAATGCATGTTCACCATAAAGTCCTTGCCTTTCTCTGCTTTGAGGTAATGAATCTTATATTCTTTTTTTTTAGACAGAGCCTCAAGCTGTCACCCTGGATACAGTGCTGTGGCATCTCAGCTCACAGCAACCTCCAATTCCTGGGCTCCAGTGAGTCTCCTGCCTCCGCCTCCCAAGTAGCTGGGACTATAGGCGCCCATCACAACACCCGGCCATTTTTTTGGTTGCAGCCATCAGTGGTGTTTGGCAGGCCCGGGCTGGATTCGAACCTGCTAGCTCAGGTGTACATGGCCCATTGAGCCACAGGCACTGAGCCATGAATCTTATATTTCAAAGGTCTTTTTTTTTTTATTTTATAGAGACAGAATGTCACTCTGTCACCCTCATTAGAGTACTGTGGCGTCACAGCTCACAGCAACCTCCAGTGCTCTTGGGCTTAAGTGATTCTCTTGCCTCAGCCTCCCAAGTAGTTAGGACTACAGGCACCCACCACAGCGCCTGGCTATTTTTTTGTTGCAGTTTGGCCGGGGCTGGGTTTGAACCCTTCACCCTCGGTATATGGGGCCGGCACCTTACTCACTGAGCCACAGGTGCTGCTCTATTTCAAAGGTTTTAATCTGGCTTTTTAGCCTGCAAGTAGAATGGATTCACAATTTTTTCCACCAGACAACATGCTCATAGACGTGATTAGTTGAAACAGAAAGCAAGAGAGTTTTATATAAAATTCACTCTTTTGAAGAAGCAACAGAATCTCTTCTTGCAAAGTCAGCCATGAGTTTTGGTGCTATTGTGATCATATGGCAAATAGAGATTCAGGAACTTCACATCCTTCCCTGGCCTTCTCCTTCCTCATCACAGAATTTCTGAGGAAATCCTGCTTGTAGGAAATAATAGACAAATTGGGCCGTAGGCTCGTATCTGTCGTCCCAGTTATGCAGGAGGCTGCAGGGGAAGATCGCTGGAGCTCAGGAGTCCGAGGCTGCAGTTACCTGTGGTCTGGCCACTGCCCTCCAGCCAAGAAAACAGAGCAAGGCCCTGTCTCAAAAAAGAAAAGAAAAAATGAATTGTAGATAAATTAGGACCCAAATCCCACTTTATTAACATCTATCCAAGTACTTGATACTCCAGTGAAGGGAGTATTTGGGTTTGGAGCGTAAATAGGACTTTGTTTTCCTTTCTCTGTTCCTTCCAAAATGTAAATACTGTTCAAGTGCGATTTCCAGGAAAGAGAAACCAAGGCTGATGAAAGAGGAGGGAGAAAGAGATTACGAATTCTACAAAGCCGCTGTCTTCCAGTTCACCCTCCCACCTGTTAGTACAGCGTTACGAGTCGCTGTGACTCACAAACCCACAGCCGAGAGACGTGACCCGGCGCGAGTCCCTCTCACCACGCCGCGGGCCAGAGCAGGTGTTCCGGCGAGTCAGGGACCCAGGCTCCTTCCATCTTCTGGCTTTGCCTCCTGAATTTGATATTTTAAAAATCATAGTTCCACGGGGTATGTTGATCTTAACTAGTCTTTTATTTAATGGGTGGCTACGGTACTGAGAGGTTTTGCTGATTAAGGAAAGAGGCAGCGGGATAGAGTGGCAAGGACTCGGGTTGAAAGGCGTAAATGACATGAATCCCGAATTTAAGTGTTTTTCCTACATGAGTTCATTAGTTCTCAGAACAACCTAGGAAGCTGCAAGTCGGCAGTGTGACTTGAGAGCCCGAGCGTCGCCTCCGTGGCGTCCACCTCTAGGGAGGGTGAATTCGCTTCTAGCCTGTACAACCTCTGCGCCTTTGCACAGGCCCCTAATACAGAACTCCATCCCTCTTCTAGAAACGTAGCGGCTGTTAGGATTAGATAATGGGAGGTTGGTAAAATCATAACATATACTCAAGAACAAACATTGATTAATTCAACGAATACTTTTAAAGCTCTATCTGTGGGGCACTATGCTGAAGAGGGGGTAACAAGTGGTGAAGGGGTCTGGAAAAGTCTGCACTCTGGAGCCTAAAGTAGGGCAGAAAATACAGACGTGAAGTAAGCAGTTGGATTACTAATTTACTAGAACTGAGTAGGCTTTGTATACCAAAAGTGCAGAGTGACGACCCAACGTGAGCTTGTTGAGGTTGGAGGGAGGGTGCTGACGTCCAGAAAAATGGTTGGGAGTCCTGTTTTTATGTAAGTCTAGGCTTACAGGGAGAGAAATTAATAAGCATGGAAGAGGTTAATTGTTTACTCTACCTGTGTTTCCATACAACTGTTATTATCCATTACTAGATTTATTGTTATATTACTTCTGAATCTTTTTTTTTTTTTTTTTTGTAGAGCACTTTATAGCCCTCGGTAGAGTACCGTGGCATCACAGCACACAGCAACCTCCCACTCCTGGGCTTAGGCGATTCTCTTGCCTCAGCCTCCTGAGTAGCTGGGACTACAGGCACCTGCCACAACGCCTGGCTATTTTTTGTTGCAGTTTGACTGGAGCTGGGTTTGAACACACCACTCTCGGTATATGGGGCCAGTGCCCTACCCACTGAGCCACAGGCACCGCCCTACTTCTGAATCTTTAAAACCAGGATTTATAGTACCAATTCTTTCAAATACAAGGGGAATCCAGAAGCAGTTAGGTCCTCTGGCTTACCAGCATGAGCTGCCGGGAGAACTTCAGGCTTGAAGGACCTGCAGAAGAGAGGTTGATAACGGCATTGAAACCAATGTTTGTGTTAGGATCTTGGGTTAAAAATCTCAGAAAGAGCAGCCCCAAAGCCAACTCCGCACTCCTGGGAAGCACCCTCTGGTGGTTGGGGATTTTCTGAGATAGAAAAAGATCCAGAACACTGGGAAAAACAGAGAGTGAGAACATGGGTGTGACGTTGGGGGCAGTGCTGCAGAAATCTCCGTCAGCCCAGCCTGGCCCCTTCCTCCCCTTCCCGCCCCCACCAAAGCAGCAATGTGGGCAGGCTCTTGGGGGTGACCAGGACCCTCTGGGAGAAGGAAATACGGCACCTGGCCTCCCAGAGGGTCTCTTAACTGGGAACTACAAATCAAAGTGGAGACTTGGCTACCGTCCCTGGAATCGCTGCCCAGGCCTTCAGTCCTCAGCCAAGGCCACTGGATGTGGCAGTAAGGTTCACATGGGAAACACTTTCCTGGAAAGTGTTCTTTATGATAAAGAAGAATCGGTTACTTCTTCTCTAATAGGATATCTCTTTCTCAGATACAAATCCAAAGGTATGGACGAACCATCTACACAGAACATAAGTTCTTAAACTAATTATGCTAAACTCATTTTTCTGGGTCAAAACAAAGGAGGAAGCTGCTCTTCCTCGCCTTCTCGTCTCTTCTCTTCCCTTTCCAAGGATTCTGTCCTAAAGCCCTTGGGGGGGCAGGCCCAGGTGGGTTCCCCACAGGCAGGGAGCGGCCGCAGGGTGTCAGAGCCCAGGGGCAGCGCCCACGCAGCTTGTCTGGACAAGGGCGGCTGGAATGGGGTGTCAGGGCCCCAGGGGGGAGGGTGGACCCCACAGGCGGGGGCAGTCCTGCACAAAGCCCCAGGCTGCACAGAGGGTGCAGGGTGCTGGTGTTGGACTAGGAGCAGAGTGTGTCTGTGTGTGTTTCTGTGTGTGTCCGTGTCTCTGAGCCTCTGTGTATGTCTCTGTGTGTGCCTGTGTCTGTGTGTGTGAGTCTGAGTATCCTTGTGTGTGTGCGTGTGCCTGTGTGTGTGTGCCTGGGTCTGTGTGTGTGATTCTGAGTATCCTTGTGTGTGGGTGTGCGCCTGTGTGTGTGTGCCTGTGTCTGTGTGTGTGAGTCTGAGTATCCTTGTGTGTGGGTGTGTGCCTATGTGTGTGTGTCTGAGTATCCTTGTGCATGTGTGTGTGCCTGTGTCTGTGTGTGTGAGTCTGAGTATCCTTGTGTGTCTGCATGCGCCTGTGTGTGTGTGCCTGTGTCTGTGTGAGTCTAAGTATCCTTGTGTGTGGGTGTATGCCTATGTGTGTGTGCCTGTGTCTGTGTGTGTGAGTTTGAGTATCCTTGTATGTCTGCGTGTGCCTGTGTATGTGTGCCTGTGTCTGTGTGTGTGAGTCTGAGTATTCTTGTGTGTGGGTGTGTGCCTGTGTGTGTGATTTTGAGTATCCTTGTGTCTGCGTGTGCCTGTGTCTGTGTGTGTGAGTCTGAGTATCCTTGTGTGTCTGCGTGTGTGTGCCTGTGTCTGTGAGTCTGAGTATCCTTGTGTGTGGGTGTGTGCCTGTGTGTGTGTGCCTGTCTGTGTGTGTGAGTTTGAGTATCCTTGTGTCTGCGTGTGCCTGTGTGTGTGTGCCTGTGTCTGTGTGTGTGAGTCTGAGTATCCTTGTGCACCTGTGTGCCTGTGTGTGTGTGTGTGTGAGTCTGAGTATCCTTGTGTGTGGGTGTGCACCTGTGTGCCTGTGTCTGTGTGTGTGAGTCTGAGTATCCTTGTGTGTCTGTGTGTTCCTGTGTGTTCCTACATGTCTCTGTGAGTCTGCGTGTGCTGCTCTGGGGAGAAGCAGCTGGCTCCTGGGCAGAGAACACGATAGCCTGGTGCACCTCCTGAAAGCAGAGAGTGAAGAGGACGTGTGGGAAGGACTCCGGGGGTTCAGACATCTACACCAGAAGGCCAGGTGTGCACTATAACCCATCACATATACAACAAAGAAACCGAAGTCCGCACAGATTTGAATAGTAAAGGAATACATCGAAGGTTCTATAACAAGTGGCATTTACCCAGTTTCAAAGCACCTTCCCCCCGATGCTCATAAGGACAAGTCCCAGGGCAGAGGAGGGACCCGGCACCGCCTTTGCCATCTGAGAGGATGCAAAGACAGGCACATGTCCTTCCGTGATTCTCCACCAAAGACGGATGCCCAACATCGAATGAGGAGGAGACCTCAGAGAGCCAGCCTGGGCCATTCTGCTGACTCAGTGGCCTGTGACCTTCTAGAGCACAAGATCAGGGGCTTTGGGAGGAAAGACGGGAAAACAGCCAAGGAGGCGCCACGACAGATGCAGTGTGTGGTCGGAGCCGGACCTTTTAGCGATAAAAAGTGATATTGAGACTGTTGGTGACTATGACAGGGCCTACAGGTCGATGGCAGTGACGTACCCAGCTAACGTCTTGAATCTGATGGCTGCTCTGTGACCATGCAGGAAAGTCTCCTTGATGCGGGCATTGCCCACTAAAGCGTTCAGGGAGGAAGGGGCGTTGGGACATGAACTTACTCTCAAATGGTTCCAAATAAACTTTTTATACCATGGTTGCAACTTTTTTGTAAGTGTGTTACTGTTTGAAAACAAAAATGTTTAAGCACTCTCTGAAACCAGGAAACATATATCCTGTGATAACAGCAGAATACACGATGCCAGGGCCCTCCTGGAACTGATGAGGCGTCTGCCTGCTCTGTGCACTGTGGCAGCAGAGACCTCCTGGGGTGTTCCTCCCCAGAGCAGCTGGCTCTGCCCTCCACTACGGCGCTCAGGCCCAGATGACTTACATCGGCTATTAGTGTGGTTTCTCCAAGCTTGAAAATTCATCTTATGCTTAAAAGAACTTGAAACACAAAACACCAGGCTCCTGTGCACTGTGATTCCTCAGCAGGGTAGTGCTGAGATGTTGCCGCCAGCTGACATCTGTAGACACTGTGTGTTCAGCGGCTCATTGTCAGAAGACACCGATAGGTGGTTGATGCCAGGACACCAGAGGAAGCAGTTCCTTCTTAAACTCAGTCACCAAATATCTATGAAGTACTTACTGTGATGGACTGAGTAATTGTGTCCCCTCCCCTCCGATTCATACTTTGAACCAAAAGTGACAGTATTAGGAGGTGCTGAAGAGTCAGTGGTGGTGTCCTCGTGAACCCCGAGAGCTCCCCAGCCGTCCACTGTGTGAGGATCCAGGATGGTCCCGTCTCACAACCCAGAGCAGCCCCTTGACCCAAGACACTAGTTATGAGGCAGACACTGGGCCCGAAGCCGGGACAGAGCAGAGCAGAAGACCCCCACCTGCCAAGGGGACCACAACCCAAGGCACTTTTAAAAGGAAACTTCAAAATTGAGTTATACTATGCACCAGCACACAACAACCACACTTCCTGGTGAATTTGCATAAACCAAACGCACCTGTGTAACCAGCACTCACATCAGGAGACAAAGTGATGGGACACAGAAGCCCCTCTGCTCTTTCTGATCACTGCCCCTGCCCCCAAAAGCAGTTCCTGTTTTAAGGTGATTTGGAGGAGAACTGAGTCCTAGTTCTTCCAGAACGGGGCTCCTCCTCCCGGGGCCCAGGCTCACTCAGGGCAGCCACCTGAGTCTGCCCCTCTGTAGAGCTGTGCACGGCTGGTTAACGGTGACAGCTTGGATTTGCCTGGTAGTGGCCTGAACCATCATTCTCAGATGAAAGAGTCTGAGCAAGGTGGCAGCCAGCGAGGCCCAGCCTCCCCCTGTTGTCAGATCGGTGTCCAAGTGGCAGGACACAGTGTGGCAATGTCACACAGGAGCCCAGAGGCCGCCCTGGGAGTGAGTGCTGAGCTGGAAGTGAGCGGAGGGCTCAGTGAGCTTTGTCTGTGGGTCCAGTGGCAACTGGCCAGTTGGTGTGTTTCCTAGGGGGCCCTAAGGAGCCCAGCCCCCGCTGCTGAGGGGGAGGAAGCTCCCCAGTTTCCCAGGGCACTGCTGCCCCTCAGGACTTCTCCTCTGCATCAGTAAGTCCCACCTCTGCCTTAGAGATGAAACGACCTTCTTATCTGTGTCACATGAAGCTGAAAGAGGAAGGTTAGTAAAGTAGCAGTCCACACCCTGCACCCTGACCCCAGAAGGTTAGTAAAGTAGCAGCCCAAACTTGATCCTCATCACCCCGCCTACCCTGACCTATCAGGTCACGCCACCTCTCTGGATCGCCCAGCCCCTCCCCGCGCTCTATATAAGGGTGGGAGGGTCTGCGGAGGAAGGCCGGTAACAGCAGGGTGGGGGGACAGTGGAGGAGAGGCTGAGGGGAGCCTGTAACAGTAACGGCAGGCTGGTAACAGTAGGGTGGGGCGACAGCAGGGAGAGAGAGAGAGCCGGTAACAGCAGGGTGGAGGGACAGCAGAGGAGAGCTGAGGAAAGCCTATAACAGCAGGCACCAAGGGGTTCAGCCTGTAACAGCTAAGAGGGGTTAAGCCCGTAATAGCTAAGAGGGGTTCAGCCTGTAACAGCTAAGAGGGGTTCAACCTGTAACAGCAAAGGGGGGGTTCTTCTTCCTCCTCCCTGAGGCTGAGGGACCCTAGAGTGCTAAGACCCTAGCTAGCGCTAGAAATAAATTTTAAGTGGAATCCCTGGTGGTCGAGTGGTCTCTGGCGGCGATCCCCATCCCAGGACCCTTTGGGGGTCCAACAAAGCCACATAGAACTCACAAAGTGGCATCTCCTCTCAGCGAGTCCCCGAAAGCATCCCTAGTTCTTTGTAGAAATTTTGAGCCATCAGAAGAGTGTTGAAGTCAGAATTGTTGAGCCGCTGTCATCTTGAGGGCTGCCCAGGGGCCAGCTCCGTCCCTCCCAGCGGCTGTGGTTTTTCCGGTCACGGTCCCCATCTCTCGCCCTTCTCATTCGGCCTCATCTTCCCTGTTCTTATCTTCTCTCCGCCTGCCCTCCTTTCTTTATCCTCTTACTCTGTTGCTGTTTCCAAGGGTTGCTGCTGAAGCTCATGGTTGGCACTCAGTGAAGAACAGAAGAAAAGACAGAAGACTTACCCGGGAAGGAAATACAAGACAAGCGTCGTCCCAGTCCGCTTGTGGAGCTGGGGGTGGGGGGGACCAGCCGCCTCTGCCATGGCGGTGTTGATGCGGGGGCAGATTCGGCAGAGGAACCAGTGGGCTGGACGGTAGATGGGGGTGGGGGGGCTGCAGGAGGCTCCAGTAGCCGGAGGGCCAGACAACTGCTGGGGAGACACTAGCACCTTAGGTCTCCCTCCCCTTGCACTTAGGGCTAAATGAGGAACCCCCATTTTCTAGGCCTGGTCAATTTCATGTGAGTTTCCTAGGCCTGGGAATGAAAGGCCTTGTAGCCATTCATTCAGGTCCCAGACATGTCCCAGACATGCTAAATGTAACTACTGAGTATTCCAAATACATCACAGAGGGTCCCAGATACAAATTTAACTACAGAGGGCCCCAGGTGACCATATGTACCCCTAGACAAAGACCCAGGAGAGAGACAGACAGAGAGGGAGAGAGGGAGAGACAGCACTTTTCTCTCCTGACTCGAGTTTTCCCGCTCTGCCAGGACCTCTGGTGTTTTTGTGTTCTTTTCTTTCCTGTAAATAAGTCCTGTCTTACCACTAATCTGTGGTCCATGGATTTTTTTCTTCAAATCACCGAGACCAAGAACCTACTGAAGACAAAATTCTGGTGTCAGCGGGAAGAGAAGAGGACCGCTTAGGAGGCTGTGGTCACGAAAACCAGAGACACACATTGCCACAAAGGAAGCATTTTACATAAAGTTTTACATAAATAATTTTAAAGAAGCTTCCTGAAAGAAAGACAAAGAGTTATGTTGATTGGGAGGAAGGAATGAGATAAACGTTGAGCTATAAGATGTTAAATTTGAGAGCATTTCTAGAACTTGGGAGGTTCTGATGTGTCCCTGACCCAAGGCCCTCCTTACACCTCAGGCTGCCTGTGCCCACAGTGGTCGGTGGTGGGAACCCCACCTCCAGCCCCCAACACAGCAAGACCACCAGCTTCACCCAAGTGCCCTGCTCCAGGGGGTGAGCACCAGCAGGGGGAGAAATTAAGAATTACTGAATTACTTGCAAAAGTACCACCAGAACTTATTCGAGCCTTCAGAAAACACAATACAAAGGACACATCTTCACTGTGGCACCTTAAATTAAGGGTGACACATTTAGTGAGGCGTCCCTAACTCGCTTATTTTGGAAGTGTCACAACTTCTCTGAGAAGTCCAGTCTTTCTGTCTACTTGTGATTCGTTGGATACTCATGACTCTCTTCCCCTACGATCCCTTTCTCTCTCTCCCTCTACTCCACCCTCCCACCCCACCCCAGTCCCAGGTTGAATCTGAAGGATCGTGGAGGGAACTATCCCCACCAAGGGGACTTAGCGTCTTCGAGACGGATCCCACACAGTGCGCGCAGGTTGAGGCTGGGCACCGTGTCCTCCACGGGGCCGATGTGGGATTCAGTCTTCCTCAGCTCTTCATCACCCGCCCGAGATGAGCTCAGCCTGCTGGAACCATGAATTTCTACTCTCTTGGCTTCAAAAGAGCTTCTAGCCGTGCTTTTCCCTTTTCTTTCACTGCATTTCAAGAATGACAGGATTCAAAGATTTGAAAAGTTTATTTTGTCTGGTCCTGAGCCTTCAAAATTCATGCTCAGATTTACCTTTGAGCTCTTGCCTATTTTTACTAATCCAATTCTTCCTCTTGTGTCTATAAACTATAGTTAGGGTTTTTTTTCCCTCTTTCTTCTAGTTTGTTTAGTTCCAGGATGGAATAAATCTCATCTCAGGTTCTAATTACAGAACCAAGCTGCCATTTGTGTCCAAGATGTTTGCAGAGGTGTCTTGCCCAGTTCCTCCCCTTCAATCCAGCCTCTCAGAATGTCAGTGGGGATTTCCAGAAGCTTCTTCTATTAGCCACGCATTGTTCTGGACTCCGAACATGGTCTGCTCCCAAAGCCACGAGCTTCAGGGGACGTAGGAAGTGCCGGGCCTAGGCGGCTCCAGCCACCCTGGGCTCCGCAGCTCTGAGACAGCAGCTGTTAACAACATTTTGAGTGTTTCTTTTATGGGCAGAAGTGACTTACTGTTTGATTTCTTCCCAGGGTCTGCGTTGTTCGGCCAACTGTGTTCAGAGAAGCCAGGGCAGCCCAGCTGCAGGAAAGAAGGTCTATCTGGCTCTTAATTGCCTGCCCAGTTACCGGGCATTGCGGCTCGTGCCAATGGCCCTCTATTTAAGATCCAGCCAGCAACAGACTTGAAAGGAAAAGGGACACACAGAGGGTTCTGCTCTGGGAAAGTGCCTCGTGGCATTCGGGGAGGGGAAGCAGACAGCTCAGAATACACCCTTACAACGTGCTTTGCAAGAAACAAACTGCCCACCGGGGCCTTTGGAACTTTGTTCCGATGCGAAGTCCAGTGACACAGTGGACTGATGCTGGACTGGCGAGTGGCCGGAGCCCTGCCGAGGGGAGAGAATAGACACCCTGCCCTCCAGAGCGCGGCTCTGCCTCTGACTTATCCTGCATCTGATGGAGTTGCCACAGGCTGAGAAAGTCTTACTTTAATTTCATGAATTCTTTTCCTTTTTTTTCCCACATGCACAAAAAATGTGTAAGTGTGGTGATGGGAAAATGTCTGTAACGATTTTAACATATGTGAAATTGCCGAGAGGTGTCTCATATTCTGACAGGTTCAGAAGTTCATTCGTCCACCTCCAGGAGGTGACATGTCACAGACTTACGTCTGCACAGTACAAGGACAGTGATTCTCCACAGAACCCCTGAGCAGCCCCTCGCCTCTCCCCAGTCACTTCTCAGATGCTCAAGCTCCTGCCTTCTTGTAATCTCAGCCGGAAGGAAGTTGACGAGATGCGGGATTTGGGGGCAGAGAGCGTATTAAGTGACAGGTAGGGTGGCACCTGTTTGGTTTCTCATTGCTAGATTTGCCATAAAAACATGAGCTTCAAAGATGTGAAATACGGATCACAGAGTTAAAGTGTCTCCGCAGGGCCGAGCACACACATTCCTCGCTGTGATGAATTTCTTCAATGACAGTTTATAGCTGCTCCCTCACCTGCGTATTAAATAAGGACGTCATTCTTTTAGGCAAAAACGTCTGTCACCACAATCCCCCGAGCTATTGGGCCAAGTGGTTGGTGACCTCCGAGTGCCGTGCTGAGTCAGGCACAGCCCTGGGTGTTTTCTTGCTGCAGCCCGACTGAGTGAGGCGCTGCCAGCAGAGGCAGCACGGATCTGAACGCAAACCAGGCGTGTCCCGGGTAACCCAGTGACAAGGGCTGCCACAGTCACAGGGGAAGGGAGCTCAGCAATTCCTCACTTGGAGAACCAAGCTCAAGTCATCCCCAAAAGTTCTTAAACTTTTAAAAAATTGAATTAGTAATTATGGCATGCCTCCAGAGCCAGTAAAAAGAAGTATTTAAACACATCTTGACTGGAGCTGCTAAAAATGTGATGGAAAAGATGAACTGTTTAAAACAGTACAGACTATTCCAGGCTCCTGCTGCCCACTGTGGTCTGCTGTGCCCACCTCAGTCTCACGCCAGGTGGGAGCTCCCCTCGCTGTGAGCCTGGCACCTCAGTCTCGCTCACACCAGATGTGTGCTCCCCTCGCTGTGAGCCCGGAATCTCAGTCTCACTCATGCCAGGTGTGTGCTCCCCTCGCTGTGAGCCCAGAACCTCAGTCTCACGCCAGGCGGGAGCTCCCCTTGCTGTGAGCCCGGCACCTCAGTTTCACTCATGCCAGGTGTGTGCTCCCCTCGCTGTGAGCCCGGAACCTCAGTCTCACTCACACCAGGCGTGTGCTCCCCTCGCTGTGAGCCCGGAACCTCAGTCTCGCTCACACCAGGCGTGTGCTCCCCGGCACCTTCCCATCTCTGGAACTGTTATTCCCTCTGCACAGAACTCCAGACGCCTGGCTGGCCAGCTCAGGCACCTCTTTCAAAGCTCTGCTGGATCTCACCTTCTGACAGGGCCCAGCCGACCACTGTGTTTAAAATGGCAGCTGCCCTCCACTCCCACCGTCTCCATCGCACCCACCCTGCCCCGACTTTCCCCTTTTCAATATCACTATGATCGTCTAACATACTAGGTAATGTACCTATTTACTGCGTGTCCTGGTTCTTTGGTTTTCCCCTACTAGGGTGCAAATTTCACATAGGCAGGGATCTCTGTTTTCATTACTAGTATATCCCATGTGCAGGGCACACCATCAACGTTCCCTTAAATATCTGATGCATGTATAAGCAAAGGGCCCAGGGAAGCGGAAGGTCGCATGCACCAAGACTCATCAGAGAGGAAGTTTAGACAGTGCTTAGAAGCTGTGCTCCACAAGAACCAGAAGCCCCTTCCCTGTGCGGGACGGAAAGGGAACACAGCAAAGAGGTCAAACTGGAGGGCCTGCTCCCCCTGAGGCCTGGGAGGACGAAGGGCTACAGAAACCCTGGAAAGGCCTCATCGACAGACCCTTAGCTCCTGGAAGTTCTCGGAGTTTAGCTCCTGGATAGGACCCCCCATACTTCCACACTTCTGAAGTTCTCCCAAAGAAGGAGGAAGGAAAGGGGAGAGAAACCCAAAAAAACAATGTGAGTACCCGAAAGAATGAGGTAGAACAAGAGTGGCATGTTCAAAGTACAAAAGAACGAGTTATTTTTATTGATAGATAATAATAAATATTTTCCATACCATTAGCACAAATGAGACCTATTCTAAAAAATGAAGGAGACCCACTTTGTGGCTGTACTCCCGGCATTCAGCACAGCGCCTGCAACACGCTGGGTGAAAAATATCATTGGTTGGAGGGAGAGGTGGTCCATTCAGTGAATGAATCAATAAATCCTCCCTGAAGGGGCTCTGGAGTCAAACGGCCAGGGCCCCAATCCTTGCCGTGCCAGGACCAAAATGGATGTAGAACCAGGCCCACATCTTCACCCTCTTGTGGCAGAATCATTTATTGCTTTTAATTGTTCTTTTGTTGCCATTATACTTTTCTCGACCTCATTCTCCTAAACCACCATCATCAAGGGATCGTGGTGACCTGGATGGTGAGAATATTGCAGCAATGACAGGCTGAATGCTGGGACCTGTCTTCATTCTCTGAGCACGAGATTCTTGTACAGTCCTGGGGAAGGAGGTGGGGCCCACGTGACCAAATCTAAAATTTCCTGCTAACCCAACATATTGGGGTGTAAGGTGTTGTTTCAGAGTCAGATATAATTTGATGTAAATAAAATAATGACCTCCTTGCATACCCACATTTATGGAGAATGATTCACATCACACACTATTATTTTAAAAACTACAATTTTAGAAGCACATTGACCCCAAGGTTCCTCCAAGGACCTTCTTCCTGAGTGATTCCAAATATCTGTTGGAAGTTGAGTAAAGGGGACATTGGGTTCAAAAGCCAGCACATGATACTCCTGGGTTTCCTCATTTAAGGCTCCAAAAGAACATTTCTGGGGCAGCTATGAAGAAGAAATAAACAAAAAAACATGAAAAGGTACACCCAAGGACATGTTTCAAAGCATTTTTAGAAAAAAGAAACAGAAAACTAGTAAATGTGAGTTTTCATGAAGAGGGGACAGTGTGACACTCTGGAGCATACGATGAGATCTGAGCAACTAACCTTGGGGAAATACCCATGATGTCTTACACGTGTGTAATTCCACAGGGTGACCATAAAGTTCGTGAAATAGTAAACTATTGTAAATCACACACCAACTTAAAGTTAAGTTAGAGGGTAAAATAACCAGCAAACTTGAATCAAGAGATTCATTAGTACACACAGTTAACCTATACTATCTATCTTTAAAGGACTACAAGATTGTAGCAGAATTAACAAAAATAAGCCAGTTTATTCAATAGTAAGTTGAGAAAGGAAAAGGTAGGATTTGGTGGCATGGAAGTCAATGATGATTGTGAGGAAAGCAACTTTGGCAGGACAGTAGGATGGAAACCGGAAACCAGGAGGGAAGGAGGGAGCTGGGAGCTGGTGGGAGTGGCGAGGGGTCAACTCACCTGCAAGCTGGAAATCTCCAGGGCAGCCTGTTTTCAGGATCAAAGAGAAAGTTTGACCACAGGTAAGGCTTGTGTGGATGAGGTCTTTTGTCTTTTGTTTGTTTTCGGGGGGAGGGGTGTTTTTGGTTCTGTTTTGTTTTGTTTGGAATCCCTCAAAGGCATCCTTTTATTTTTATTTATTTATTTATTTATTTATTTATTTATTTATTTATTTATTTATTTATTTATTTATTTTTGAGACAGAGTCTCAAGCTGTCCTCTTGGGTAGAGTGCTGTGGCATCACAGCTCACTGCAACCTCAAACTCTTGGGCTTAAGTGATTCTCTTGTCTCAGCCTCCCAAGTAGCTGGGACTACAGGCACTTGCCACAATGCCTGGCCATTTTTAGGTTGTAGTTGTCATTGTTGTTTGGTGGGCTGGGGCTGCATTCAAACCCGCCAGCTCCGGTGTATGTGGCTGGCGCTCTAGCCGCTTAAGCTACAGGCGCTTGGCCCACCAGTAACG
>CAUYON010150984.1:0-36548 GCA_963573935.1 Arctocebus calabarensis | reverse complement strand
GCCCATCCCCACCTGCACTGCCCTCCCTCTGCCCTGTCTTCCCCAGGATTGCTCACATTGTACTTCCAAGTACATGGACTGGGAGTCCTGGCCGATGGTGTTGCTGGCCGTGCAGATGTATTCTCCCGCGTCCGTGTACTGGATGCTCTTCAGGGTCAGAGACGACACCCGGGCATGGGAGCGCACCACCATGTGCCCGTCCAGGGTCTGCCAGGAGGGAGGGGGCGCGTCAGAGCCCCAGGGAGGGTGGGGGCGACAGTGCTACAGCAGAGCGGGCGAGGAAACTAGGCCACTGTGTGCCTGTGACCAGTCTCGCCCTCTCTCCTCTCTGCGCCAGTGGCTGAGTCTTACTTTAGGCGCCACCTGATGGGGGAGGCTGCGGGGAGCACCGTGGGAACTTGAGTGGATCCACACAAACCAGAAACGGGACTCAGCTACGTCATGTGGCCTTGACTAAGCACCAGCATTGGTCTGGGGGCAGGTCTCCCAAGAAGACTTGGTTTGGGGTGTCTAAATTGGAACCGACTGCCCCGGGCATCAGCCCTGCCTGGTGCCCCTCTCCTTCCCATCTGTCCCCTGCCTGTTCCATGTGCATGTGATAGAAAATCTGGACCGTGCTCCACGTAAGACATTATACAAGAACCCTCGGTTTCTGCAGATGCCTCTCTTTTCTGGATGCTTAAAAGTGAAATGATTCCATTTAAAAACAAGTCAAACAACTCAAAGCTCAGGAGCTTAGCTATTGAGCCGAAAGCGGGGCTAATGGCTTCTCTCTCCCGGGAGAGTGGTGTAGGGAGTCCCAGGGGGATGTGGGATTCTTGAAACCATGGTCGTCACCATTACATAGGCTTTGATATGGCAACTGGCTTCCTGAGTCTCCAGAATTACAATGACTGGTTAAAGAGAGAATGAGCCCACAGTCCTTAGGCGATGAGTACTGGGGTGTCTCCAAGGGTTCTTCCCCCTAACATTCTAAGTAAAGTGGCTGCTAGCCCAGACAGAGTCCAGACATGTGGTTCAAGTTCAGATCCTCAAGAAAGCTGGTAATCTTTGCCAGGAGGGAGGGGTCCTGGTTCTTGTGGGCTGGGCCACCACCCTCTTATCTCCAGCATATGATATTCTGTAGAAATGGAGAGGAAGGTGTGGTGCACCTGCCATCTGCCACCTATCAGCTAGGGCTTAAAAAAATCAAAGACCGCTAGGCTCCAGATTCCTTTGGTGTGCTGGTTTGAACTCAGAAATGCCATGTCATACAGCAGCCAGTCAGAAGCTCAAAAGCCAGGCACACTTGGCCTTGGCAGCAGCCTCAGGCCTACCTCCAGAAGTCCTTCCCCAGCACGTACAGGTTTAGTCTGCCCCAGTCACTTAAGTCCACATCGCACTTCACGAGTGGAAGCTGGAAAGCAGTTGCTGGCAAGAAGACAGAAGCTCTAAGCAAAGTCCCCCTGCCTGCTGCTGCGAGTGCCACTCCTCCCTGAGATGAGTGCTCTGAAGCGGCCATGTGACAGAGAAATCTGGAAGCCTGGCTGGTTGAGAGGCTGCACCCCACACTAATGAGAGATGACAACAGACAGGTGTGCAGCTTTCCACTAGAAAGCCTGGAGACACCCATGTTGTCAGGCGGGTCGTGGGACCTCTTTGCTCGTGGGCTAGCAGTGTTTGCTCACACAGCCCAGCAGCTCTTCTCATGCACCGCAGAAAAATCCTTACCTGTCATCTATACTAGTGGCATCGAGAGCCATCTCTGCATTTATCTCTACAGGCCTGGCCTGACACGCTGGGCACTCCTATTTAAAACACAGCGAGATAGAAGGCAGAGGGGACTCAAGGTCCATCCCTGGCCTTTCTAGTTACCTCGGTGCTGCCAACCAGCGACTGAACTATATGCTTCTTTGTGACACAGACTGGACTTGGCCTGGGGCTGTCACCACAAACCTGGAAATCCTCATCTTTAGGAAGTTAAGAGGACACTTCCATAAAGAGACAGAAAGCAATCAAAGAGACAAAGAAAACTATGAGGCAAAATTAAGACTTTAACAATAGGGAGTAGTCTTATTCAGAATATTCTAGAAAATGGTTGAAGAGAAGCTGAGAAAATGGCTGCATGGACAGCCATACCTTTTCCTTTCTTTTCTTTTTTTCTATCGGTTCTCTTTTCTAAACTTTCTCTATGTGGAAATTTCCCCCGTTTAATGGTGTCAACAGCCCACCAGGCAGCCTTCCATAGGGAATTCTTATTCTGCAGGGGCTCCCTACAGAGCTGATGATGGGATGGTTGGCCAGATGTCTATTCCCTTTGAAGAAACACAAGAGAGACTTCGTGTGATTGGACCACTTCCCCCTGAAATGGTCTCCTCTGGAGGCCCCAAGACAGTCCGAGGGTGTCACCTACAAGCCATCCAGGCCAAAAGTCATGCTGACCCTCCAGGCTGTCGCGGCACAGGGAGCCAATGAGACTGGGCAAGGGTGCAAAGATCATGATGGCAAGAAGACGTTGCTTTTTTTAATTCAAAAAAGTATGAAGTATAATTCTTCTTGGCATCAAAACATTTTTCTCTCCCCTTTTCCAGGTAAAAATGCTAAGGCTTTTTGAACTTACAGAATCCAACTGGCCCTAATTTGAGCCTTCTATTGTACTTATCTGGACTTAAGGTCTTTAGTTCTAAATGAGACAAACAGGAGAGAATGCAACTCCTGAGCCCCAGAGGCAGACTTCACTTGAAAGTCAATTATGACCAAAGTATGACACTTCAGATAAGGACACTTCTGGAAAAGGGAGTGAGGTGTCTGCTTTCCTGAGAGTAAACCTATTACTTGCACTTATAATAATAATTCTCTTAACATCACCTTACTGCTCCCTGATAAATCTCAACTCCTCCTCTAAATCAGAAAAACAAAAGGAACGCGCTGTTCAAGGCCTGGCAGAAGGGCATCTCGGCAGCTGAAGAGTGGCCAATAGTTAATCCTTTCCTTGGGCTTCCCCAATCCCAATGCCACTGTGACTTTTGGGCAGTAAAATACTCAACCCGTGATAGTTTTAAGTGAAGCATTTCATGGACGATGTGCCCCTTAACTGCAGTTCCTTGGACTTGGAGGGAGTGGTACAAAGAGAGCTTATAATGAACTAGAGCTGACAACGGCAGTGCGCTCACTGCAGAAACTTCTACCAGTGCCTGGGGACAGGCAGTCAACTTTTAAATATTTAATGGCATTAAATATTCATAGTCATGACCTGAACTCATGAATTGTATGTTCTGAATAATTATCATTCCTGAAAGACTAAGGGATAGATTTAGCAAATTAAGATTTGGAGTCCATAGGGTCACCACATTCTGCATTTATTATTAAAATAGCAAAGAGACAAAGCTACTTTTAAAAAAGTAGGTAATGATTAGGTCCTTGAATCTCATCTAAAATATATTGCTTTTTATTTCACAATATGTCACTTAGTCACACAAATCAGGTAAGAAACGATAGGCATGATCTTAAGTATGGTCTTGGGATATAGTTAAGATTTAAAGATTAATATACTTCAGTTTTCAAAGTAAGTCCTACATCACCCAAACTGAAGCAAGGGGGAGAAATTTCAAAAGCTCAGTGCCACTGACCTTAAGAAAAACAAAACCACTTGTACGAAATCATTCTAATCAAGTACATTTTATGCTCTATAAAAGTAACATAGATATGTTTAGCAATTTGGGAAAACCAAACAAGAGATGTCATTTGCATTGCTTTCGAGATGAAATGTGACGTGATAATTTTCCAAGACCAATCATTATAAGTGAGCAACAAGATGAGTTGAGCTGGAAAGGAAAGGGATGAGTGGGTATTTAGATCACTAACTCTGTGACTTTATGGTCCAAAGCCACATCAACCACTGAAAGTCAAAAGCATTTCACTCCTGGCCTGGGAATTGGGGCAATTTATTTCTATCAGTATAATTACCTGGTTGCGATTTTACCAGCACCAGCAAGAGAATAAGATCCGGTTTTAGGAAATAATAAGGATTTGTTTTTCATCCACTCCCAACACAGCTTGCTTGCTCAGAATGACACTATTGCTAAGTAATGTCTACTACCGCTATCGGCCTATTCTTTAATCTAACTAAATTACTAATTAGTTTAGCATGTCTGGTTATTAAACTGAGTTAAACTTTAATGCTTTAAAATCTAAAGACTGGCTAGTGGTCAGGTAAGCTATACCTCTTGCTTCTCTGGTCGAGTCCACGAAGCCTGGAGAGAACAAGATATAAAACACAACAAGAAAGCAGTAAAATTTTACAACATGTTGCTTTAGAGAACTGATGTATCACACTGCATTCCGTGCACATGCAGTTTCTTTTTAATTCAGCACTTTTTCCAAGGCCCACTTTCAATGGCGTGTTTATTACTCAATTTAAGATCTAGCTTAGGTTCGTCTTTTCTCCCCCTTATACACATTGAAACTTCTAATTTAAAAGGTAGAGGCTTTCCTCTTCTTTGGGGACATATGTATAGATGTCAGCAGACATATCAAACTGCTCCTGATAAAGTGTCCCCACACACTTGAAATAGTCTCGTAGTATTTGGCGACACTCTTAATTCTAACATCATCTAGCGATGCTTAGAGAGCAGGTTTCCTCCTTTGGGTTTTATTAGACAGCTTATCACAGCTAGACTAGTGCCGTTTTAGGCTCATGCATTCTGTAACTTTTTGCATGCATTCTGTTAAAAATCAGGAACAAAGCAAGGAGCAGAGAGGTACACTAGGAAAGGGAAGTATGCAGTCCTTGAAACTGCGGCTCAGGAAGCTTTGAGGACACCAGATGCAAGAGGTGGCGGTCAGTCCTTAAAGGCAGAGAATGCCCAGATGGCATGAGTGCTCCAGCAGGCACGAACTCCATCAGACACGCACACACGAGGGATTGAACCAACTCAGGGACCTCGAGGTTTGGGGCATTTTCCCACCCATATCTAGATTTTTAAAAAAATTTCTCTAGCACTTGGGAATTTACTCTGCTTGCCGTTTTTCATACCAGGAGTCAAAGACATTCATAGCTGCATGTTCTTTTTATGAGGTGGCACGACTGCCTAATTGTCCCTGATGTTCAGATGGAAAAAGAATAAAAAATTTGCTAGAAACACAGCAATGCAATTCAGGGAATGCAAATGAGGGAGCAAACATTTAGCGAGAGCCCACCAAAGGCAATGAGCTTTTGTGAGAAATGAGGATGGAAATATTGGGTTATGTCACATGATGGTAGAATGAAGAAGAATGTGAGAACAGAGGAACGTGCAAAGACTGAAGTAACAGTGGGCCAGCATGTCCAAGGTGGTTGCCAATTCCACATCACTTAGAAGCTTGTCTGTCACATGCCAGGGCTGCAGGAATTAAGAGCTTTGTCTTTGAGGGACCATATCACATACAGTTGTTCGTTTTTTCAAATCTCATGCTTCTTGTATCTCTCCCAAATCACCATGGTTCTATGGCTTTTTGAATAAATAGTTGGTAGTAAGATAATGTTCCATAAAGCCTTCCTACCTTTATGCCTGGTGGAACGATAGGAAATATCTTGCTCTACTCATTTGGTGAAGGTGTGGCCCACTTTAAGACAAACTGATAAGGAAATATACACACTTACGAGATACATTAGGATATGATTAGTAATGCTCAAAAAATTGTTAGTTCTAGGTTGTTTTAATGTGTATATGTTCTATTGTCTTATATACAAGTCTGCAGGAATATGTATATAAACTGAGGTATTTCGATAATTATCTGAAGGATTCTCTGTTTTACATGTGCCCACATCACAGATAAACCAGATTCTGATTGCTCAGTACAGTCACCTTTTCCAGCATTTTTAAAGTGGGCACTGGGTTTGTATTTAATAAAGAATTCTTTCTGGGGTAAAGAAAGCAGTAGCTTCCAAAGAATCTGGAATTTCAAAAAGGTCTTGCTTATTTGTAGGATATTCGTTAGCCCAACATTTGAGATTTACAAAGTATTTTTTCATTTTTTCTATCTCTTCTGATTGCAGCCCTTCACCCCTGTGCTTTTCCTTAATCATAAAAGCTTCATAGGCCTTTCTTTGCTAGTTATTTCAAAGGCATGATGTTCCAATAAGCACATGGTGGATATTTTCTGCCAGGGATAGGGTATGCCAATCATCTTCCCAGCAACTCATTTAGAATGTAAATAGTGCCTGGAATTTAGCACCCACTCCCCAAACACCTGGCAATATTTAACAGAAATCTGGACAGGATGAGCAATCAAGAAACTTGGATGCACTATCTTTCTGTAGGATCACAATGACTTTCACTCATGATCAAACTGACCCATTACGATGGTCAATTTTTTTTTTTTTAATTTTTTGATCAATGTAAGAGTGACCACTAAGAGATGGCTTAACTTTTGGACAACTTATTTCCTTGATGATCTCCATGACTCAAAAAATTAGACTTAGCCTAACTATTTCAGTTGTTGACCTAAGCCAACTCTACTAGCTAGAGCTTAACAGATTGATAAGGATCATTCTCAAATAAGTGAGTAGACTCCATCCAGAGCCTCAAGCAAAGGTAGAGTGTGACGTTCACGCTCACTGTGTTGGTTTTTGCTCTATCTCCCCCTCTTCTTTTTTAATGAACAAGAATACTGAAATTCTATTTGTAAGTTACCAATCAAGCGTTTTGGTTGAAAGTCTTTTCACCCCCTCTTCTCTTAAGAAGGGTAATACTAAACTCAGCAGTGAAGCTAAAGACAAAGCTGCTTTAATTAGATTATATTGTAACTAACAATAATTAATCAAGAAATCGTTGGACCTTCTGTGAAAGCCTAGAAATCATGAGAGAGCATCATGGCACTGTGGCCCCAGGTGCTCTACCTGCAGAGCCACTGAGCCCGAGGGGAGCCACCCTGACAGTCTAAGGCTTTATACTTGACTTTGTCCCAATCAACATCTTTTTCAGGGAGCAAAGATATTTCAATTAGGTGTTCACACAAGGTTAGATACAACAACTAATTCGAAAGTTGGATGACAATTGCATCAGGAAGGCTATTCAATTGCCTGCTCTTGGGCAATATGCTCAGAGCTGGGATCCCCATGGATTGCCTCCATCTCATTCCTTTTAATATGCATATATAAAGCAAGGGGTCCATCTGGGTTGACATGGTCTGAACCTACAGACTTCTCATGAGAGTTCTGATAAAAGGCAGTCTTGACTGGCTAGAAAGGTGGGCTCAGTCATTCTCAAGCCAAGGATTGCTTGTACAAGGGGCAGTTTCCGTAATGCTCAGAGATGGCTACGGGCATTTAAAAGGTAGTGGACCAGCGAGTGATGCTAAAGATCTTGCAATGCATAGGACAGTCCTGGGGAAGGAAGGGTCTTTCCAGATTGCCCTAGTGACCCTGTTGAGAAACACTGGGCTGCAACAAACAAAATACAATTTCTTTTTTAACAGAAATAAATATAAAATTCTGCATTATTGATTAAGCGATCAATTGAGAAGGAACAGGACAGGGGATATGTGGCTTAAATGCAGTTCATGTAAAAAAGACCTGAGCATTTTAGTTGACCACACGCTCAATAGGAGGCAAGAGAACGAGGAAACTGCTAAGGAGCTAATGCACCATTAACTGCATGGTGGTCTCCCAATCAAGGATGCGATGACCCTTCTGCAGGGCAGCCTGTGTTAGCCACACTGGGGATGTCGAGACTTACAAGAGCGTGAGTGAACTAAGGCTACCTAGTACAGAGTAACTAACTAGAAGGGTAAAAGACGTGGACGCCGTGACATATGAGAAACAGTGGAAGTAGCTGGGAAGAGGAGCAGGTTGAGAGGAAATTGAAAAGCTGCGTGGATGGCTCCTGTACAAAGAACTGGATGGCAGAGGTGGGGTGGACTGAGAAAAGGGGAGTCACCGCAGTTCTTTCTGTCCATCAGTCTTGGCTAGCTCCTCTGCAGAGGACTGATGTTATCACCCTTCACCCTGAGAGACCTCCTGGCAGGGGTGCTAGGAAAGGTGCCAGGCAAGGCTGGATAACCTTGAAAGGTGCCTTCCAACCTTCTATGATTTGGGCATTTTTAAGGGTCTCACTCTTGGGACGCTTTTTTCCTCATCTTTTTCTTTTGTACAGAACTTGGGAGGCTTCTTTACCTTATCTATTGCTCACTTTTTAGCATATCATCCTGATCTGAGAAAGAAAATTATTTTTTCCACTCCTACAATTCAGTGATGCTAGTACTATTGACAATTATATACGATGCAACTTTGTATGAAGGAGAACATGGGAATCGGCTGCCAATATTGGACTCCGACCTGCTCATAAATAGCTCACATTTGCTTTCTTAATTATTAGCCATCCACAGTCTAAGATGGACGTCATGCCTCTCCATGTCAATATACAACTAATGGAAACAGAAAATTTTCTTACACAGTTTCATGTAGGCAAACCCATTAATCTGTTTTCAGATCACTGGCTGATTTGAAGGACTTGTTCTGACACTGCATCACTCATGTTCCAAGCATATCACTTCATGTAGACGCGAAGGTTCATGGTAAAAACAAGTACAATATAACCCATGTGGCTGGGCTTAAATGAGTGTCTAGGACAGATAATATATACTGATAACTACATTTTATTAAAAGCACTCCCTACTAGGTTCTAGACAGTCTCCGCTGGACTCCTTCAGTTTCAATATTTAGTGGGTTTAAGTGTGTATTAGTTCCTGGCTATTTATCATCATTCTATAAAAATGAAACCACAGATACAAGCCAGAAGTGCCAGCCTATTAACGAACCTCAGTAGGCACAAATCTTAATAACACTTCTGGTCTAGCTTGGCTGTTGAGCTATTTCTAGAAAAGATATAGAATTTAAAAGCATCATTCATCTGAGATAGATATTATTTCTGTCCTTCACTGTAGGTCAAAGACACACACTGGGTCACCCTGGACAAATCTACTTTTAAGCTGATGTAGAAAGATCTGCCAAGCAGTGGCCTGGTGGTACAAGCCCTGAAATGTACATTCAGCCCACACAACACACATGATACAAGCTGAATCTTAGCTGAAGGTTTAATTCCAACGTTGATAAAGAAAGTATCCAAGTAAATATCACATTTCTTAACCTACTTGCTCTTCACGGTATCAAACAGCATATGTGAGTTTCAAAAATACTTAGCAGTTCTTCAGTTGAGTTTTTGTTAAGTTGCATTCAACTCTAGAGGTTAAAACTTGCCAAAAAAAAAAAGGTTGTTTGAAATAGCAACTTCTATTCTTTTTGATTTAGTTTTGTTTTCTATTAGTGGGACAAAAATCAGTCCCTCAAATGCAAACCGTAAATTTAGCACTAGTATTCACACTATTCATTTTTGGCTTTATTTGAGTTTATCCTCTCTAAGGATTTCCTGCAGTCAGGCAGAAGAGTGAAAATCTGTCATTTCTGACATTTTGGTCAATAAGCAATCCATTATAAATGTTCTTTAAGGGTAAGGTCATTATTCCTGAGTAGGTGACAAAACTTTGGCCAGACCAAACGAGGCCCATTACTATAGGATATGTGAGTCGGGAATTGGAGAAGAGCCATAAGAAGGTTTAATTTGCTTTAAACCTAAGCTTTTTCCTCCTGCTTTTGGCCCACTCAATAGCCAAGCGTTGCATGATGTGTGGTCACTTTAAATTTTATATATTATCAATAATAAAGATAGCTTTCCGGTGGCCTATAAATCCATGTGCTTTAAAGCTTTAAAGTCATTTTAATTTGTCAGGAAGGTTGGTACAATGTTCTCAAACCTTCAGGGACTATACTGTATTACCTAGGTAGAATCATCATTTAGAAACTGCTAATTATTTTTGCCTTTAGAACAAAATGACATCCGAATGCGACCAAGAATACAGGCAGACACAAAGGCGACCAAGCTTCTGTGCATAAGTGTGTCTATAGCATGAGTACACAAAACGCAAGGACAAGAATTCAGAGGCTCGTTTTGATCCTGATTATTTCTGGGAGACATTTCCTTAGGTGCTGCTGAGATGATAAGAATGCCATCTGGTGCACCAGGATCTTGGCTCCTCCTTGTTCCTCACAGCTCCATAACCCTGGGCGTGAAAATCACTATCACCTCCTCCCCAGAACATCTAACGAGCATGCCCACTAACATCATACCCCTGCCCATCTACCCACGGAATTGGGCCCTTCCATTGCAAGAGGATGCTAAGCAGGCCAGGTCCTGCAGGCTGGAGGGGTCGGGGTGGGGCGGGGTGGGGCACAGGCCCCAGGTATGGCCTCTGCTGACCATATCCCAGCTTCTAGCTCACTGAAGAGAACTAGGCATGCGCAGACTCAACCTGCTTCAAGTGTGTGCTCCATGGCCCTGAAACTCTTGGGCAACATTATACCTTTTCTTCACTGCTGATGTTCCGGGTGGAAGTTCTCCAGGTGATGGAGGGAATGGGGTCCCCAGAGGCTTCACAGGTGAGAGTAACCTGCTCTTCCAATTCCATGGCAGTCTGGTTCTCTACATATGTGATTTTGGGTTTTGCTGAAAAGACAAAACATTTCTGTAAGCTTACTGTTTGGGTTTAGAGGATGATGTGCAACCATTCAACTAGGGTTATCTATTTGCTAATAAAAGGCCCCAGTCTAGGTGTTTTAGGAGCTCCAGAGCAGAACCTCCATAGAGGAGGCATGTATAAGCTTAGAAACCAGAAGAATAATTAAAAAACATATCCTGCAGCATTTGAGTGCTAAGGGAAATAGCTATGGGGGAGAGCCGCAGAGGGAAGACACTCCCCTGGTTGGAGCCTTTAAGAAGAGGCAGCCCTAAGGCTGTGCCATGAGATTTTCAGCAATTAGAACTTAGGGGTAGGAACGGAGTCTTTCCAAGTGCAGAAAAATGCTTGGATAAAAGCAAAGAGGCAAGAATGTGTGGAGGGCGGGCTGAGCTGCACGGAGTGAGGCAGATCACAAGGCTGGATTGCTAGAATTTTACCTACTGGCTGGTGGATCAATGGTTTGATTAGGGGAATGACATCAGTTGCATTTCCAGAAAGTTAATCTAGGAAAATTTGAAGATGATTTAGAATGGAGACAACGTTGAGGTGGGAAGACCAGTTTGGAAGCCTGGGCAGTGACCCGGGTGTGAAGTAACATTGAGTCCTGAGCAAGGTTGTTTCACAGGGACCAGAAAGTCAAGGGCAAAAGGGCAACTTTGAGAGAGATGTTAAAGAAAGGTTTGGAGGGAGTGGCAAAGGAGCAGAAGGGGCATAGTATGGGGAGGTCCAAAGAAGGAACAAGAAGGAGTCCAGAGGACCCCGACTCTCAGTGACCACAAGGACGGTGTTGGTGTTAACTCAGTGAAAAGAGCAGGCAAGGAAGTGGGCGGGGGCCGGGCTGGGCTGAGGAGGGGAAGGCGATGACTTGAGATGAGTTCATTTGCCAAATGTTCCGGGTAATGCAGGAAAACACAAGCACTCCAAAGCTGAGTTAAATGTTAAAACATTAGAGAAAATTGAATTTTCCCAATTTAAAACAATTATACTCTGAAATTGCTGAGCTTTCCATAGAAGAAAAAAAAGATAACATTGCACAAACGTAACTTATTTCACTAATAGAAAAAGAAGGCCAGGATAGATAAACAAACAGAGAAACCAGAATTATAGCTAGCTTTTAAAAACCTACATTTGCTTTATATTCAGACTCCTACAGTAACCCCAACTAGGCAAATAAACTCCTGCCTATGTCTGTACTCCAAGTTGAGGTCTTTTGTGTTGATTTAATAATTGGAAAACTATGGTAGAGCTACACATTTTTTTTTGGTAGGAAATGCCTGCTTCTATTTCTATATAGAAATGCCAATTTCTATATGAAATTGCCCATCTAGTTCAACTATTCTAAAGTAAACCTGTACCAACAGCCAATTTAGCAAATCCTTTTCTGATGGATGGTACGTAGGCTCATCTTAACCCAGTGTGGTCAAAGGTCATAAATTTGAGTGGATTAAGTCTGCATGACTGAGGTTTTATAAAGGAAGATTTTGAGTCTATCTTGATGACTTTTATTGAAAGGAGTAAGTGCTAAGTGCGACTGAATAGGATGTTTCAAGAGGGTAATTTAAAAGTAAAATAAAACAAACATAAAAAACAAACAGGTCAATAAAGGTAAAGTAAAAGCCAAACTTCTATACTGTCAAAATCACAGAGTTAAAAAAAAAACGCAGCCAAACGGCTGAATTTATTTTACTAAACTGAATGGTTGTTTGGAGTCTGGAGACAGTACTGGGGAGTCTGAATTTTGGGCCTCTCAGAACCTGGTCAGGCTCTGAGATTGAGATGGTGTTTTGGGCACCTGCGCCTGACCGACAGCACTTTGTCCTGGTAGCCAAAGGTCAACAGAAGACAGATAAGGTCAGTTAACGTCTATAACGTTTGGTCTTGGTGGCTCCATTGCCCAGATGGTTACAAAGGGTGCATTGTACAAGTTCTTAGAAAAAGGCAAACTATATTCTTTGTAAAAACAGTATTAACAACGGCTAATTTTGCCCTCTCCATGGAGCGCTGCTGGAGGGAAGGCTGGCTTCTCATCATTACTTCATCTTCTCTGACTCCAGAAGCAGGGCTGCTGTCAGAACTAACTCTGAAGGTTTAGAACACTGCCTTCGAAATGCAATCATGGCATTTCTTGTCTAAATTGGGACACTCTTGAGAGTGAAGGGGTTGCCCTAAATAATTATGCCAGGACAAGGGGCATGACTGGGCAAATAGGGACAGATGCTGGGTCACCCTACTCATAAAAGATTCCCTCCCTCTGCATTCTAGCACCTAGAGGAATCTGGCCAGGTCACACCTTCTGGACCCTTTGCTCCACCTTAATTAAGCTCTGCTGTGGGCCCTTGGCTTTCGGATCAACCATTCTATTCTTCTCATCCTCCCTGGGATTTAGTGCCTGGGATTGTTTCAAGGCACCTTCCCCCAGGACCCCTAGGGTGAGTGCCGCGCTGTGGGTGCTCAGCAGGCCTGCCTCTCAGAGCCATCCTCGCTTATTCCTACTCCTCCCATCCAGGATCCTGCAAGCCCAGCCCAGGGAGAGCCCTGCGGCCCTGCTTTCCTGAACAAAGAGTGTGGACAGTATACCTGGGCACAGGCAGGTGGACCTTCCTCAGGCTCTTGTTAGTTCTTTGCTGGAGCCCACAAGGTTTGCTTTAGTCACAAGGTATCAGCTAAGCAAGGCTTCTGTCTGCTGGTGAACTAGGCTGGGGCAGCAGGAGACCTCAAGAGCATTAACCTGAGATAATAAGAATCTGGGGAGACAAAACTCCTTCTTTAGAAGGGCCCGCTGGGAAAGGAGCAATGGAAATTCACTTTAAAATTTAAAGATAGATAGGATGAATTTACTTAGTAAAAGAGCGTCGAGCTAATAACTAGGGCAATGCATATTAGAATGTATCTTTCTCTTAGGAAAAAATGATGTCATTTAGGCACAATTGTGACAGTCCCTAATTTAGAAATGTCCCTTACCTACTGACTGCCATCCTCTCTTGAAGCTATAGGAGTGTTGAGCTCGTTCTTATTAAGCCATAGGATTCTTTCCTCTTCTGCCTCTTGCTAGAGACCCTGCTATTGCTGGAAAGCCTCCCCTGTTTCTGCACCAGTGACACCGGGGGTTGTTCATGTGTCCCAGGTGGAGGGTAGGATGACAAACCTCGTCTTGCCAATTCCCCCATCCTACTTTCAGGCCTCATCACCTCCTCCCCTTGACCTGGCCCATTTTCTTCATTATCCCTCGGCCCCACGTGGCCCTGCCCTCACTGCCCACCCCACGTCTCCTTTCCCCAGGAAGGGAGGCTGACATCGGTTCCTGTCTAGCCAACTCAGAGCTGAGTGTGCTCCTATAGAGAAGCGCCAGCTGCGTGGTGGCAGAGGTAGAGGGCACTATTTCTTAGAGTCGCTGGTCATTCCCCATGTGACCCAGAGACAGTATGTGTTCTCTTGGGTTTTGTGGGATAGCAATCACCCCTGTGAACGTAGGGACTTAGAAGCCAACTGCCTTCTAAGAGGAAGGCAGGCTCCTGCTCAGATTTGGTCTTTGAAACCTGGCTCCTCGGGAGAGCAGCTCACTTTTCTATGCTGAGGGTGGTCATCTGAAAGGCGGGGATCATAATTAAATCTACTCACAGGGGTATGATGGGGGTTAAAAGAGTTAAATTATGGAAAGTACTTCACAGCCAAGAAGGGCTCAGTTTGTGGGGGTTATTATTACTTTATGGGGTTCATGTCTAACATAATTTCCTAAAGACAAATGATGACACGTTTGCAGCTCCCTGCCCCATGTGCCAGGCTTCATTCACACGGAGCAAGTGGCAGTTCTGTCCTTTATTCACACACCAGTGCCTTTTACACGCCAGGTACTGTACTAGGCTCTAGCGACATATCTGTGAGTTAAACAGACACAGTTCCTGTCCACAAAAGGCTCTTGTTCTAAAACATGTGCTTTTCCAGCCTGAGTATAGGTTGCCTGAAATGTCCAGCCCCTGCCCAACCCCCCTGTGTTCAGCTGGGTAAGGCTGACTCGTGATACAGACACGGGTATGATGCTGTCTTTAACTTATGACATGCAGGACCAGAGATCTTTCCTGTAAAGCCCTATGCATACTGCTATTATGAATTCATTATAATTGACTGTCATTTCAGAATCCGGTAGTGGCCATTTACATTAGCCTATGGACCTACCGATGAGAACAGCTTCCATGCTTTTCATCTTCATAAACTGCAATGGCTGGGTCCATAGGGGTCACTCCAATGTTGTGGGTTTAGACTATTATAACTTATCTAATATATGCTTACGTGTTTATCTCCTTCTTTGTGCTTCTCAGGGTCAGGGGACCATATCCTACTCATCCCTAGAGGCCCTCTGTCCAGCAACAATGGGGCTTAATATTCATTAAACGAAGGACTTAATTGACAAACACATCTGTGTTTTTCTATCATATGGAAAAACTTAATAAAATCACAGTGATTGGGGGGAAATCAGTTTGAATGAGAGAAAAGACTCTCAAGAATATTTTTTCAAGAAGTTTAGCATTCACTGTCAAGTATACAGTAATTTGAACCAAACTGATAATCTATTCCTAAACCTAGGTGTCATTGTGGAATAAATAGCAAGTCATTTGCATACAAACATTGATTTTCAAAGGTCCACGTTTACAAACAGTTCTCCTGATCAGGCTAAACAAACAGGGCTCAACCCTGGTTCCCAGATGCACATTTAACTGCCTGGGAGCTGCAAGCACCAGCGATCAGGGTCTGCATTAGCCAGGGCTGTGGGAGAAGGAATCCTTGAGTTGAGATCTGTCTGAGGTCTTGCAGGGAATCTGAGGAATGATACTCCAAGGAGAAGACGTATTGGGTGCAATGTCCCTGAGACAGAGAACACGCTCGCTGTGTCTGAGGGATGAGAAAGAAGGCCTGTGGGGCTGGAGAGTTTAAATGGGGCGCAGAGAGAGGGAGAGGCCAGCCTGCAGAGGAAGGCACGATCCTGCTCAGCTTCAGTCTTGTAGGCCACAGTAGGGTCTCCGGATTTTATTCTGGCAGCAGCAGGAAGCTGCTGGGGGACCGTAAAAGGATGAGTGGCACTTAGGCCATCCTGGCTACTGTGAGTAGAAGGGAATTAAGAGGACCAATGGGGAAGGCAGGAGGGCCACCAAGTAGAGTGGCCTACAAGAGGATGCAGGTGAGGATGACAGTGGCTCGGACCAGGACTTAGGTGGCGGGGCTGACAAGGAATGGCTGCATTTGGGATCCATCCCAGGGTGGAGTGAACAGGCTCTTCCAGTGGGTTGAGCATGTGGCATAAGAGGGACCATGCCAGAGAGTGACTTTGGCCCTTACCAAAGACTTTGAGGTGGATGGACGCATCCTGCTCGCCAGCCTTGTTCTCAGCGATGCAGACGTACTCGGCCTCATCGTTCTTGTCCACCTTCCTGATGGTCAGCTCAGAGCTGTCGTCGCTGAAGATGTACTTCTCATCGTCTTCCTCAGCCTCTATCTGGTCTCCATCCCTGCAGGGGAAAGTAGTGCAAAGTAGCACGGTGTTGACCCCAGAGTCAAGACGTTTGTTTCATTTACTTTCTATAGAATGCACACAACTTGCTGTCGCAGAAAGTTAAGACGCCAAGTCGTACTTCCAGATGTACCTTTGATTTCTCTACTCAGTCTCCTGCTCTATCTCAGGGGTGCGAACCACACAAGGGCGTTTCAAAGAGCCCTCTCTACCCCAAGGGCACACCCTCTGGTTCTGCCCCTGCAAGACTGAAAGTGAAGGAATGATGGAATGCACAAGATAGAAGCCGCTCTTCACCTGGAGGTGACATTCCCAAGATGTCTACACTCAATCCACTAAAATGTCCCATGAAGCAGACGCTAGGATGCTTTCTTTTTTAGTCCACGAGAAAAGGCACGAGCCAGTTTCTTACTTTGTCCAGCTCATGGTGGGCTCTGGGAAGCCTTCGGCATCGCACACCAGGGTGACCGACTGGCCAAGGTTGGCGGTGGCGTTCACGATGTTCTGCCTGGCCTGCACGGTGGGTGGCACTGAAGGAGAGAAGGGTGGCAGGGGTGGCTGTGAAAACTTGGAAGAACCCAGGAGCCTGGAGAAGAGACACTGTCAGGGTCAGGGGGTCTTGGACTGCAAGTCAAGGGTCCTAGGTGGTTCCGAATTACTGTAAATAATCTCAGTTCGTGAGCGTTATCAACTAACTACTGTAGAGGGGATAGGCAGTTCTCCCAAACATGACTTTTTGTCTTTCAGGAGTTAAGGAGCTATAAAAATATATTTTACTCATGTTAAAACAGTATTTGATGGGCGCCACCTATGGCTCAGGGGGTAGGGCGCCAGCCTCATATACCAAGGGTGGTGGGTTCAAATGCGACCCCGGCCAAACTGCAACAAAAAAATAGCGGGGCGTTGTGGCGGGCGCTTGTCCCAGCTACTCGGGAGACTGAAGCAAGAGAATCGCCTTAGCCCAGGAGTTGGAGGTTGCTGTGAGCTGTGTGATGCCACAGTACTCTACCAAGGGCAATAAAGTGAGACTCTATGTCTACAAAAGAAAAAAAAAAAGGAAAAAAGAAAAGAAAAAGCAGTATTTGATTTACAGGAGCTATTTTTTTTAATATACATTTTTTCAGTCAATGCATAGTAAAAGTAATGACCACAAGGGTCAGCGGAACTTGACATTAAAGAGGGGCTCTTAATACTGGGGCAAATTGGAAACTACTGCTCTTGGTGGTTAAATGGTTAATGCCAATTTGAAATGCACCATCTCACCAAAGAGAATGACATTTCTCTGGGATTGTCATAAACAACCTTGTGTACAAACTGTTTTTAGCAAAGGAATGAGAGGGGGAGATTTTGGCAAAAAAAAAAAAAATGTCAATAGTCAAAATAATTCAACCAAGATTTACTTATTTTCTTAGTACTGACATTATAATTTCCTGTAAACATCTTATAAATGTCAGATCGATTCCATGGATGTGTTTATTTGACACTATAAATTAAGATTAATAAGCCTATGGACCATGATTCTGACTGTTCTGAAACCTGGATGGATCATAATACTTTATTTGAATACTGAACAAGGGGACTGACTTCACGATTATGGTCACGTCAAGGACAACGAGGAGTAATAAGAATTTTTCAGTATGAGCTCGGCATTCGTAGCTCCGTGGTTAGCACGCTGGCCACATACACCAGGGCTGGTGGGTTTGAAACTGGCCCAGCTCTGCTAAACAACAACGACAACAACAACAAAAATAGCTGGGCATTGTGGCAGGTGCCTGTAGTCCCAGCTACTTGGGAGGCTGAGGCAAGAGTCTGAGGTTGCTGTGAGCTAAGACACCACGGCACTCTCAAACTCTGTCTCAAAAAAAGAAAATAATTTCTCGGTAAGCACAAGCAAAGTTTCTAGTGTTGCAAGACAATGAAGGAAATTCAATCAATGCATGAGAACCCCCCACACTTAAGGGGAGAGCTAAAAGGCAAGTGTATTTTTTAACCACCCCCGCCAACCCACACAGGTTATGGTGGGAAGGGGACTCAGCCAAGATGGATGAATGAGTCGGATGGGATTTATTTTCTAGACCAGAGAGGAGTTAAAAGAGAATGATTTTGGGAAACCAAGGTTTAGCAGACAGAAGAACGGATGTTCTCACCATTCACAATGACCTGAATGTCCTTGAAGTTGATCTCCCCCCGTGCCAGGATTCTGCCCTCACAGCGATAAGTGCCCTCGTCTGTTTTCTTGATGCTCCGGATCTGCAGGTAGTTGTTGGACAGGACTATGAATCGGACTAGAAGAGATAAGAGAAAAGGTCCACCCAAGGATCAGTCAGAGGACTCTGGTACCTGCTGGCCGCCAGCCCAGGTTGTTTTCTTTTCCCTAACGTCATCTCACGGGGAGGAGTTTTAAGCTGAAATAAGAAAATGTGTCCCTGGCTCCGAAATGGGGTAAAGAAAAAAAGTCTTTTGGAAATTTGTCTTTTGCTTCAAAGAGAAAATCAATGTCTGAATATACCAATATATCAATATACATCAGGAGTTAGAAACTGCATGTGGGTTCTGGCCCAACTGGGATGTCTCTGGGGCTGGGAAAGGTGGAAAAACTAAGAGGTTGGTGGCCCAGGGGAAAAGGCAGATGCCAGGAGATTCAGGTCTTACCATCTTTTTTCAGGATGACATCTCGGCCTTTGTGTTTCCAGATGATGGTTGGTGGGAGGGAGCTGACCACGTCACACACGATCACAGCATCTTCGCCCTCCCTGAACTCCTGTGGGGTCGGTGCATTCTTGAACATGAGCTTCTCTGGAAAAGGAGCAGAAGAGTGAGGGAAACATCTGGTCCTCCCACAAGATCCCTTCCCACTAGAGCGAGGCTGCCTCGATTTGAGTCCTGGCAAGTGTGAATCCTTGTACATGGGTGTATAAGATGGGTGCTTGGCCACAGATCCCGGGGGGAGCAGCTGGAGTAAGTAGGGGACTATGTTATCAGTGGCAACCACATCTACTCACTGAGAGCTAAGTTTATTACACTTTATGCAAAAAGAAGATCTAGAGAATGAAAAGATTGTCTTCACAAAGGTGTCCCTGACCTGAGGGACAATGCCAATGAAACACAATACCCAGGAAGAATGAATTGGTCCTTTTTTTGTCTCCCACTTGGACGCTTACCCCCCAGCCCCACCCCACTTCCCTATAGGGGACAGAATGCTGAAGAAGAGATCAGAAGACAAGCACTTTTAATGGCAATACAGCAGCAATCAATACTGTTCCATTAGCTGTCACCCACTATTACTCTGACCAAGGGGACAGACGCATGATAAGAAGGTAATGAGATGCCACCTCCAGATGGGGTTTCAGTGGCAATGAACTCCCTGCTCTGAGTGGCACGGGGTGCTCAGATAATGACCTCCCCTGCCCCCACTGAGGCCTTGGGCAGGGCAGAGGGAAACTGTCTAAGCTCAGTCAACACTCAGGGAAGAGAGAGAAGCTGTAACAGACTTCTGGGTGGCCTGTGGCGGGGGTAGCTGTGACCAGTGTGAACCTGGGGTGGTGAGTTCTGAGTTGGCCGAGCACCATTTAAGCACATACTGGAGGTCTGAGCTAGATCAGAAAAGACTTAGGGAGAGAGAAGGGGACCTGTGAGACCCCAGCTGGCCCTCTGTTGCCCCCTCGGCCTTTCCACCACCCACGTTTCTCCTCGACAGGGAGAGGACCCGGAACACAGAAGGGGAAGAAGGAGGCTCTTACGGAAGATCTTCACGTTGACGGTGGCCTCTGACTCGCTGCCGTCCTCGCCAGTGACCACACACTTGTAAATGCCGGCGTCGTCGATGTTGGCATTGTAGATGGTGAGGGTGGAGGAAGAGTCGTCATTCCACACCACCGAGATCCGTTGCTGGTTCGGGGTGAGCTTTTCTCCATTGGGGGAGAACCAGGAGATGTCTTTATCTTTGGCATCTCCTGCCACTAGGGAGGAAGAGATGATTTTTAAACTACTGAAGTTGAAAAGAACTCAGTCACTTCCAGGGTGAAGGACTCAGTAAGAGTCAGTGAACAGCAAATCAATCAAGGCTTGACCATCAGGGAGGGATGATCATTCGCGTTGGAATGATGGACAGCCTGTCTCAGCTTCATGTGTAACTATTACGCACGTAACACCTCTTGCAGGACTCAGAAAGAACTCAACAACCACTCATGCTGGTATTTTTTTTCTTTTTTTTCCATCATGGTCCTATCCTTAGTGAGGAAAGAGAAGAGATATTTGTTGGGGACTGAGTGTCTGCTGGATCTTACATGCCTTATAGAACAGGACACAAAGGGGTGTTAGTATATCTCGAATCTGTACTCAAGGACCCAGCTGGTGTGATCTGACTCAGCATCTTGTTTTTGAAGGCTTAGATTATGGTCTTCTGAGCAAAGATGAGATACTGCAAACGTCAGATTCTAGACACCTTTATTTCAGTGTCTGCGGGCACAAACTGGCATGACCCTTATTGCAGTACCCCGGCCTTAGACAGACAAATTCATCTCCTTACATGCTATAAAGAAGGTAGCCAGGCTCGGCCATGCCTCCTGTCCCCAGGTGCCCATGAGGAACAGTCTTCAGGTGCAGAACCTCTCCAGACACTGAGCTGGAATAGGGTAAAGGGCTCATAGACCTGGTGGACATGGCTGACCCTGCTCTTTGCACAGTGCCCTTCCCGGCCTGAGTCACCCAGCCCTGCACAGATGCTTAGTATGGAAATGAAGCAGTCTTCCTTTCAGGCCCCATCATGTTTTCAATAAATATCGCTATTTGCAAGATGTGCTGTGGGCTCCACGCTGCGGCTCCAGATCATTGAAAATGCTGCAATGATGGCGAAGCTGGAGTGAACACATCCGGCGGCCGCAAGCCGCCTCATCTGACGCAAATCACAACAGCATTTAAAGGCCCCTCCTCGCCAAACGCTGCTTGCTAAATGTCACAGTTTACACCTAGCTCAGCTCTTGCCTGGTTCTTCCATGTTCTGAATCTCAGTCATGTCATACATAGAGAATCTGAGGCTTAATTTGAAACCCTTTCCTCTGCCTGACATTTCCTGATAATTATCTGAGCTGTGGAAAGAGGGCATCTTTTTTAAACAAAAAGCAAGGACGCCAGATTTGACATATTCTAGAACTGTCTGGTGGGGACCATGCATGGGACAGAGTGTTGGTATTCACAGCAGATATGAAAAGCTCAGGATATATGTCCTGACAACACAAAACAAACCAGCGTTCCGTTTACTCTCAGGTCAAGTTTTAGACCTCACAATTTCAAGCTCTAGGTGATTCTAAAAAATAAGCTTTCGATGGACCCACTGAAGCATCATTTCTGAGCCAGTGGTGATCTCCCTTGTCCTTTACAGAACCGTGGATGTATGTGGGGCTGGACATCTGGGCTGATCCAATATTCTGGGAGTTGTGCTGATTTTCCTAAGAAAACACCAAGATGACACAGTTCACTATGCCAGGGCATCTGGAGGGGTCACACTGTGGACCCCGTAGCAGAGCAGTGCTCAGAATCCTAGCTGGGGCACGATCAGCCCAGCACACGGGGACCACTGGCTTCGGCTCCGTCCAATGAAGTTCTGCAGCAAGTTCTAAAATGCAGTGTGCTCAGGGTACTTGCCTTGGCATAGGAAGAATTTGGACTCTCCAACGCTGATTTCTCCTTGGCTGGGAACGATGTCCACCTGCAGAGAAACTAGAAAAGGCAAAGTCCAGGTTAGACCCAACATTCAAGTTTTTGAGAATGAAACTTTCATTCAGAAACAGGATCCCTTGACTTGTGTTAAGAAAGAGTGAAGTTAGGAGGTTCTTTGGGTTTTGAGAACTTGTCACCCAGCAGTGAGGAGGGGACATGGCCCAAACCATTCCTCCCTCTATGGGACTGCCATCCCCTGAGGGAGGGCACAGGTCCCTGGAGAGATTCAGAGTGCTGTCTGCCCTGTTTCCAACCCTTTGAGGAGGCTTATGTTCCTGCTCCAAACAGCACGCTCTGGCTTCTCAGGAATGGCAGCCCAACCAGTTCTTTTTGGATGATACTGTGACATGTTCCAATGGCTGGGTCAAGAGCAGGAAGCCTGCCTCTCCAGAACCAAGCTCAGGGGTCTTGTACCAATTCCCAAGGCTACCATGACATCATCCCAGATGTTCTATGGAGATGTCTCTATGGAGATTCACTCTGGTTTTGAGGCTGGGGATGGCGAGAGCAAATGCCCACCCTACCTCACGACTGGAGGGCCGACGCACATAACCATCTCCGTGACAGGAGACAACATCAGATCGCATCCCCCCCATTGGCCAAACACTCTTCTGAAATCCTGGACGCTGTGCCCTGCCCAGAGAATCCCTCTACCCTTTGGCTACTTTTCCTGAATTTTTATTTGACTATCTATACTCTGTCATTCCACTGCACTGATAAGATAAGACTTTGTACCAGATCTCACAGATTCTCGCCTTCATCTGCTCCTCTTTTATCTGCTTGAAGCAGATAACCACTCCTCATGAAAATACAGTCTTAGGGTGGGGAAAAACGCTTCATTCATTCGAATTCAACTTCCTTCTGCCTCTCTTCCTTTTAAGTACGGTAAATTCCAAATCTAAAGGCCAACAGACTCTTGGTTCAATGCATGGAGCTTCTTAAAGCCAATATGAAGGAGGAGGATGAACAAAACAGGCCTGGGAACAGCGATTCAGTGAGCCCACCCTTCCAACAGCCATTTTCTTTTCACAGTAGAAAAGGGGATGCTGGTTGCCATGGTGACTGACTTGCAGCCAGAGCTGCTGTGGGTCTCGCTCTGTGCTCATTTGATGAAGAGGCTACAGTTGTGTGCAGTGGGCTGAATGATCAAAGGGCCTGCTTGGGGCTGGGAAGGGGGTGCATGGGGGCACCCAGCGACCGAGTGTGGCCTTCCTAACCATTCCACTAGCAGACAAGGTTGGTGACAGAGAAAGCCAGCAGAGGCTGCAGAGAGGAAGGGCTGATGTGGTGGGGACAGGAGGAGCGGGGGCTCTGGGAGAACTGGGATGTGGAGCAGAGGCAGGTGAGAATGCTAAGCTCCCCTTTCTGAGAATAAAGTGGTCGGGAGGGGGGGACACATCTTCTCAGTGCTATTTGGAAGAAATGTATGATCTAGAGGCAGCCAGGCTCTTCCTCCTGGGACTGCAGCTGCTGTACGCAGGCCCAGGACTGAAGTCTGGCCTGAGGGAGGTTTCCTGACTTTGGCCCATGGCACCAGAGCTACGCTGGAATGTGACGCTGGGGAGGGTCACAGCAGCTGTGTCCCCTGGCCTGGGTGTGAGCCCTGCACCTGCTTTCTCTCCTCAGTCCCCTCATACCAAGTTCATGTGCCACTTAGTTCTACACAGTGAGAGCTGGGAGGTGGGGGTGGCGTTCAGATGCCGCCATGTCCTGACTCTCCCCTTCCAGATGCAGAAAAGGTCCCTTGTAGTTAGGCCTGGATGGCCCCAGAGCCCAGGCCTGCTGGCTCACAGGTAGGGATCCGTTCCACTGTGTACTCCTGACTGTGGAAACAGGGGTGTCCAACACTTTTTTTCCCTCTGCTGAACATTGAAAGAGTAAGCATTGTCTTGGGCTACACATGAAATTAAATATATAAACACTAATAAAAGCTGATTAGCCAAAAAAAAAACCATACATTTTTTTGATGCTATCCAGTACCACAGAGAAGCAAAAAGTGTCCTCACAAAATCAGCATCTGGCTGCAGGGTGGATCAAATATTCCCTTTCGGAAGAACACAATTTGCTTGGGGGCCTTACTAAGACAGCCAGAGGCCAGTGCCCTGTCCTACTGCCTCCTGTGGCTCATATTCTATGGGGATGACGGATCTATGACATCCAGAGCTGTGCCTGTGTCATGGTCAACTAAGCCACAGTCCCTTCTGGAGTTTACTGGAATGTTCTTTAGACAATGAGAGGCAGACACTGGCCCAGATGCTGAGTATTAGTTGCTTGAACATGTGGCTCCCGTTACTCTCACATCCTCTTTCTGCTTTGAGAAGGATATTCTGGTCCCCCGGGGGGGGGGGGGGATAGCCTTCATTTGTTAAGCTCTTTTCAAATGGCACATGACTCTCAAGTGATGGGAGAACACAGAGAGCTTGGGAGTTTCTTACCCAACTACGGCAGGACCTATCTCTGGGCCATGGGGAGAAAAGAGAAATGAGAATTTCAAAGAAATTCCCAGTTTAATGGGACTTCTCCCCCACCCCCAACATTTATCTTCATAGAGGTTGTTTTTTAAAGAAGAGATATACATTTAGATTCTTGGCCTTTTGTACACATGGAAGAGATAGTGATTCCTAAAAAAAAGAAAAAGATAGTGATTCCTCCTTCAAGACACCAGAAACGAAGCTGGGCGGAAGGAACCCAGACTCTGGAAATCAATGCTGAGGTATTTCCCACTGCAAAAGCATAACGGCTGATTCCTCCCCACCCCCTAAACCCTGAAATATGAATTTTAATGACAGTGAAGTGGAAATCTTGGTCCCAACTCAAAACTCTTTGCTTCTGCTTTTTTCTGTCCTTCCCTTCCTTCCGTATGACTACTTTCACTGTTTCCAGTAAAAGTTCCCACCTCAACTTTCACCTGTCTCCAGCTGCATATAGAAGTGAAATTTCCTAACCAGGCATAACTTCATTCCTTTAAAGAAAGGTATAAAAACATTTCTCCCAGCAAAGTTTCTCATCTCCTGCTTTCCATAAACACTGCGTCATCTTAGCTATATGCAAAGACACACACTTAGAAACCTAGGTGTCTGGACCTGGGCAGGACTCCGGGGCAGGGCTGAGAGGCCCTCCACCCAGTACCTTCCAAGGCCTTCAGTAAGTACGAATCCCTCAAGACCGCTTCTGCAGCCGGTTCACATTTTTCGCTTTACAAAGCACATTCATTATTTCCTCTAATGTGCACAACCCTTCTGAGAGATAAAAAGGCCAATTTTATTGTCTCCATTTTACAAAAGAAAAAGAGAAAAAAAACCCAAGGCTCAGAGAAATGAAATAACTTACCCAGGGCCCCTCAGCCAATCAGCGGTAAAACCAAGATTAAAAATCACCTAATGCTGAGACTTAGCTCTTCCTCCTGTACTCCCCAAACCGCTAGCTTTTCGTCAGTTGCCAAATAGGTTTACTATAACGTGTTAGTTACCATATACTCTCCTTCCAAATCATGAGCCAGAAAGAACGGAGTCTTTGTACGAAAATCTAATCTTATGTTGCTGCCATCACTTCTGTTAACTAGCTGGCCTCTTTGCTCACAGATAATCATAGCTTTAGAACCCCCAATTTACAGCTGAGAAAAGGGAACTTTACAGTCATAAGTGATGGTAATTGTAACGTTAGGGACAAGATTAAACTGGGGTTCAAAGGAGTCCAACCCCCCAGCCACTTTTCCCCTGTGATTCTATCCCTTGTAAACAGATAGAAAAAAAAAAATTGTGTCTTTTGAGAACCAAATGATTTCCTATCTCCCTGTCTCACTTAAGTAAAATAACCCTGTGGGACATTGATTTATTTTCAAAATGTGTTTTCTGTTTAAATGTCTTCTTTTTTTTTTCAGTTGATACTGTTTCGAAAGGAATGCCAACTCTATTAACAAAGGGCGTCAGGTGCAGATAGAAGTTTTGTAACTCCCAAACCATAGCAGAAATAGGCTATAAAGTCTTTGTTGCTGAAAAAAAGTGAATTAAAATTTCAGTTCATAAAAGATGCTAAGGTACTGATCAGGAGAGGTGGGAATCTTGCTAAGGCAAAATGACAGAAAAGGGTTGTTCTGATTTCAACAAGGAGTTCACAGATTTCACTAGAATCAGCAACTTCTTGAAGCATTTTAATTTTATTGGTTTTCGTTGCAGATTCTAATGTGCTTGAGGAGGGGGCAGCTGAGAGCAGAAAGTGAACCAAGGTGTCTCCCAGGCTAAATGCAAATACTCTCTCGTGAAGAGGTTATAAAGACCCTGGCTGCTGAGGAAGACAGACTATAGATGTGGAAGGGGCCCAGGGTCAATGTTGGCATTCCTGTGGAAGATGCCCTCATCACCAATTTAAGAGATGAGTGACCACAGAGGGTTAGTCCGGTCAGTGACCATACATGAGCTGAGGGAATTTTCTGGAAACTAATAATGGCTAAGGACTTTTTGGAAAAGGCATCAAGTTATAGCTACATATTTCTTTTGTTGGCTGTTCTAGACACGAACCTTAAATATTGTCATACATAACCACTGTAATGAACAGTTTTTTCCCCCCAGAGTGTAAATGAATGTTAAAGTCTCTTTTATTTGACTACACCTGTGGGAAACCTACATGTTCTGACCAGGAGCAGAAGAACCCAGGCTTCCCCACTTGCCTGTGACAGTTTTCTGCCATTATTAGCAAAGAACTTGAAGGCCTCTTTTCTGCTAAGTCTGCCAAACTCAATGAAAATAAAATGGAAACTACCGTGGTCTCACTGCAGAGTGGTTAGGCCAAGGGCTCTGCACAACTTCTTGAGTTTGAGTCCCAGCTCTGCTACTTAGATTTGTGATCTTGGGCAAGTTATTTAACCTCTCAGTGCCTCACCTGTAAGTCGGGAAAATAAAACCATCCTCCCAGGACTTTGAAAAGATTACATGAATTAATAGGCATAAAGCATGTAACATGCACTTAATACCTTCTATATATTATTATTCCTAATCAACCTTTAGTAACAACCCTTCTCAAAGAAATTATTTTGGTTCCTATTTCGGGGAGGGGCAATCTTTTTCATTGACAGTTTAAAAATAAAATAACCTTTCCAAATGATTCAATTTGTGGTCAATGCTACTCTCTAATTTATTTCATTGGCTGGTCAGCAGAAAGGAAAGACCAAATTAAATCAGAGCCCAAACCCAATAATTTATGGAGTTCTTGACAAGTCATTTCACCTTGGCCTCAGTTTTCTTGTCTGTAAAATGAGAATGACATTAACATTGAATTCATGTGGCTGGGCTGTCATAAGAGTTAAAAAGTTAGGAGAGGGCTATGGTTCAGAACTCAGGATCTGGAGTCAGGGAGAACCAGTCCAAAATTCCAGCCATGATACTTTGCAACTGAATTCTCAGCCTTCACTCCTCATCTGTAAATGAGCAGAATGACTTTATTCATCTCATGGGGATACTGAAATAACTTAGAAAGGTAATGTACATTAAAAAGTACCAAACACACACAGGTCAAGCTGTGCTGTTGTTGTATTGCTTTTTAAATGATAGAACGTAAGATAGAACTCTGAACTTGTACACACAGATAACCCCCCCTCCCCAAACAAACAAAATCCCCAGTGATGCTTATAATAAGGATGACATATCAGGAACCTTTTGTGTACTACAGAACCCAACCTGTCCAGGATCCATTAAGGTGTGTCTGTGTATGTTTTACCTATGTGTGTGTATGGGTACATCCACCGAGAGCCTATGTATTTGTGTTTATTAATAGAATGATACAACTTGTCAGACTGATATTATGGCAGGAAACAGCCAGATATAAGTAAACTTATCTCATTTTGGGAGAGAAAAACCAAAAAATTACTAGGGATGACAGAGGCTCTGGTCTCACTCATCCTTAACATGTGAATCCAATTCTGGCTTAAGTTATTATTGACAGCAAATGGATGGAAGAAGAAAGTGAAGTAGACTGTTCAACTCTCAAATGTTAGCCCCAAAGTTAGATGCCATTTTAAAGGGACTGTGCTCTGAAAGATTTTGGCCTTTGCTTCCATATGTGGCAGCATAACCACAGACCACACTCTCATTGCCCCTGGAAGCATCCTCATTGCTTAAAGCTGGTTCACAGCAGCAACTGAAGTTACCTAGAAGTTATATTACAGCTGCCAGTTCTTACTTCAGCCTAGTTGGGGGTCTCTTCTGTATAAATTCCCAGAATTCTGCTTAGTTCTCGTTTAAACCTGAATACCCCAGAGTAATTTGGCTATGTTTCCAAGTCAACTGAGATACATTTATAATCAAACCGTTGGGAAACCCTCTGTGCCTGGAGCCCTGGGTTTCCCCTGTATGATAAGGCAGCCTAGAAAATGAAGCTTTCACCCTGTGAGAGCCGTGGGATTTCCTGGCCAGCAACATTAGCACGCAACAGATGTGTAAAAACAGAATTTGAGACTGGAAAGGAAAGATAACTCTGGGTGGAGGTAGTGGGCTCCTTTTTCTGTTTATGCTATTAGAATGGTGAGAATAGAGTTTCCTGGAATAAAGACAAAACATACAAGTTGCAGATTGTATACAGACATCTCTAAACTGAATTAAAAGAGGCCCCGGGTTCTTTATGGAACTCTTGACAAGTCATTTCACCTTGGTCTCAGTTTTCTTGTCTGTAAAATGCGGATGACATTAACATTGAATTCATGTGGCTGGGCTGTTATAAGAGTTAAATAGTTAGGAGAGGGCTATGGTTCAGAACTTTATGCTCATATACTGAGGAGCTTTCCAGAATCTACCATTTTAATAAAGCTACCTATCCCAGGTATTGTTTCCTATGGAAAAGTCATGCCGAATGTCGTCCTGGGGAAAATTCTCTATAACCTCCCCCAATCCCACGGCTCTCCTTAACAGAGTGGGAAAGACATAAGGAGAAGGTGAATAGGGTTGTAATTGACATTACAATTGATGCTGGGGTATTATAATAAGGAAGCAAAAATATTGAATAGCACTGCCCAACCGAACCCCCAGATGATATATCTGATACCCCATTACCCTCAACACTCTCCTCTGGAACTCTTGTAGCCAAAAGACAGAAACCAACTTGCCAGAAATAAACTTATTTCTTAGTTCAGCCAATTACATGAGCTGCTGGGAACCGGGCATAATTGGGCACTGGCTCTCTTCCATCGGGCTGGCTTCAAATTGGAACCCAGAGCCAAACCAGATAACAGCCTCAGTTCTCTCATCTTCCTGAGTGCCCTGGGTCAAATTAGCATCTCATTAGGTCTGATTCTAAAAATTGAATGGTTTGCTTTTACAGAAGGAAGTTTCAAAGTGTGGTTGCTGCCCCCCCCACCCCGCCCCAAACTACCTGGCAGCTAGAAAATGTGACTATTTTCCTGTCAGATATGTGCATGCTTCTGGTTACGGGGTGGGAAAATGTGTATGTTTAATGATATGCTCAGAAGTAAGAGGATCATACTGTTCCCAGGCCCCCAGCCCCATCCCCAAAGCCCTTCCCTGAAAGGTACATTCTAAGACCAAGCGGGAGCATCTTTATGGGTCGTCAGAGGATGTGACGCAAAGGGACGCTAGGCGGTAGCAAGAGCCAGCAAGTTCTAGACCCACAGGTCAAGGGCACAGCCTGGAGACAATTTGGCCTGACTCTGACAGAAAGGAGCTGGTTTGTGCATTTGCCACGTTCATTAACGCCCCATAAAGAAAGAAGATGTATTCAAGATTTCATTGTCTTTGTTTTCCCCCAGAGCAGCAAAAATTTAGAAGTATCTCCATGGAGCCTCCAAAGAGCCAGATTTCTGGGGAGGAGTGAAATCCCTTTCCAGCGGGCACTAGCCCAGTTTCATATAGATAACAACAGGGGAAGGCAGGAATGTTGCACAGTTGCTGGCACTGAGAAGCAGGCAGCTGAGGGCGGGGATGTGTGCCCGGAGGTGGTGAACCAGGTCTAACTGTAATTTATGACTTCCCCATCTTCTACTACTCCAGAGTCTTGGCCAGGGCTGTAGACCAGTCAGTAACAAAGAAGGTTAGAGGTGGGAAGGGCCTGATGCCTCATCTCCAGCCCCCACTGTACAGATGGGAAACACTCTCAGCAGAAATCTCGGAGGCCTGCAGCAACATCTGGAGGTTGCGGAATTGGCCCCTTGTGCCAATGCTTGCCCCTGGGCCGCTGCTCACCACTTTCTATGTCTTGAGTAACTATTTCTTCAACTGTTTTCTCTTTGGCCAGTTTGCCTTGGTCTCATCTCCATTCAAAAAGAGCAAGAGTCTTCAAATGGGGGAGAATAACCTTATTAAGTGCCACTAAACAAGCTGGACCAATAAAGTGTCCTCCACTACTAGTCCCGTGACAAGCTGATTAAACTGTCAGTGCCTCTGACACCAGGGGCACTTTTGAGCAGAGGCTGAGGTTTGTTGCTCGCTTTTCAGGCCGTCTTTCCTGTTGTTTCCCTTTCCTGGGCAGACCTTGATTGCGGGCCAGCAGTTCGCATGAAACCGAATTACTGAAATGTAGGGCAAGGATGCAAATAGACGTTTGGAACTCAGCTAAGTTTCTCCAGATCAACAAACTACAATCCATCAATCTGCCCTGATAAGCCAGGCCTTCTTAGTAAATTGCTGCATCCTATCTGATTGCTTCCCGGAGGCTCCAGACAATGTTTTCTTAGGTCTGCGCTCCTGAAACCTTGCCTTGACAAAATGACTCATTGAAGTTTCTTTTCTTTCAGCTATAAAAAGGTACTGATACAAGGCGAATCTCTTCCCTCCCTCCCAACAGCTTTTGCCAACATGGCAAGAAGTTGGAATTATATCTTTCAATATTTGTCCAGCTGTTGTTTGCAGATGTTGTATTCTTTACACTCAGAAAATAGAAATTTAGAGAATGCTCTTATGCAACTTCATCCTGAGAGTTTTAGATCCTGCCCGTGCTTTTCAATAATGTCCTTATGTGTTCATAGCTTTAGGCACATCTGGACTATTGAAGATACAAAAGCATATAATCTTTCAGACAGTTGGTGCAAAGAATTGTTAAACTTGGATTCTGTTGCGTGAAAAATTCCACACTCTCATACATACACATGTATATACATGGTGATTATTAAGTGCCAGTCACTGTACTGAGCACTTCATTTAATTCATTTAAGTCTCACAGCAATCCTGGGAGATGGGTACTGGCATTATCCTGTTTGACAGATGAAGAAATTGCGGAGTGCAGAGGTTAAGTAACTGGCCCAGGGTCGTAAAGTTGGAGCTTAGATTTGGACCTAGACAGATCCAGCCCCACAGTTGCTGCTCTTAAGCACATACTTCCATAAGGTCAGTCTCAAAGTCAAGTTTGATGTAGAGATGAACTGGCAGATAGGGAGATGAGAAGAGGACAATGCTCTCAGACTAGGAGCTGCACTGATCGGGGGGCGGGGATGAACTGGCTCTGAACGGCAGGTGGACACTGAAGTTACCCAGCAGGCCACACTCCTCTCCCTGCTACCGGCCTGCTTTCCTCTCTGAAACGAATGCTCTCTACGCCTTGGCCTCCCAGGCTGAACCTGGCCTTGCTGCCTCCCTGAAGCCCCTTCTTGCTGTCACCATAGCTCAGCGCTCATCAGTGACGGTAGCGGCCAACAGGGACAGCCCTAGCTAGAGGCTGCAAGTTGGATTTTTCCCATCTCTGCGTTACTCCTGATCCCCCAATTTGAATTCTGGATAAGTCATACTTTCCCTTATTAAAATGTCAACATGAAAATTATTCTTTGATGATATATAAATTGCAACTTGGGCCTCTCCCCTTGGTCCTCTGCAGGATGTGCATTTGAAATGGATTTTTCTAGAGGCTGCCCAACTTGTGCTCTCTCAAAGCAGTTGTTCTCCTTAAGAGGCTGTTTGCCGACAGCCCGTGGCAAAGGCATTCCTGTAGGGGTCGCACTCTTTTCTACTAGGTGGAAAGCCCATTCCCCATTCCCATGGCCACCAGTGCCCCCAATTGGGTGGTGTCTGACCTTCTGGATACTATAGAGAACTAAGTTATATAAAACTTTGAAGGGGGCAGAGCAGAAGGCAAGCAATCCATTTAAATAATAAGCCTTCCAATGGTACACCTGTTATTCTGGGAAACAGTTGTGTTGCTTTCTGGAGTCAAGGAACAAAGGCGGTGATGTCTCTGGCACCCACAGGTCTCTACCACTAGTCAGAGCAGGAACCAGAATACCATGTCATTATCATCACACTTGTGGGGAACTCAGAACCCAGAGCTGCGGATCCAGGGTGGAGTGTCGAGACGGAGGGGAGGAGGGGCAGCAGCAGAGGGTGGCCGCATGGTGGTGCTGCACCTCCAAGACACGTCCTGTCCTCATTCTGCAAATCTACCACGTTACGTCTGCCGACGTCACGATCCAGACGCCAGAGTGCCCCATGGTGCTGCCTCTTCATTCCCAGCTCATAGCCCTGGAGCTGTACGGATGGCCCCCTCCTGTCTCCATGCTGTGTGATTCCCGGGGCCTAGAAGAGTCCCCCAGCCCCTCTCCCACCCCAGGCTGCTTACTGATATTCTATCTTCATTTTTGGCATCTGGACCTCATGATTTATAAGCCTAAGAACAGCGAGGGGCTCTGGCTGCTCGAGGTTGCTATTCGTCTTTTCTGACTTATAATAAATCAAAGGTTTGAGTGGAGCATGTTGGGAGGGCTGGGGTCAACAGTCCACTGAGTAGGAGTTGGGATTGGGGGAGCGGGGAACACAAGCCGATTCGCAGTCCTGATCTCTGGGACCTCCCCCACGTGCTAATTACACTCCTTTCTTTCTGCCCTGAATTATGCTTTGACAAGAGACATCTGCTAATAAGTCACACAAATTAAATTTGGAATGAGACCCTTATATCCAGTATCGATTTTTGTCTGGGTTGCGTTGTTACAGGAGGGTTTTTATTTAAGCAACCGGTACCAAGTTCCTTCAGTATTTACTTGGCTTTTGCCCTCCCCCAGTCCAAACCAAACTGTCCTTGATAAGTTCACTTTGCTTTATCCAATAGGCAAGAGAGTCTTGGAACCCTGGTCTTTGAAATCAAAGACAGAAATGTTAAAGATAGGCCCCCCTCAGTGGCACCATGTCATAATGTGCTTTCATGTTCAAGGACTAAACTTTGAGTAAGATCCTGATCAAAAGTCAGGGGCAAATAATATGGCTCACACATGAGAAAAACATACAAACTGAACTCCTCGGATGGTGGCTCAATCTTCTTTTAGGAAGAACTTCACCAAGGCAATGCTTCTTAACTTCCCCCCAAGATGACAAACTCTAGTTATGAGCAAATCTGAAAACAAGTAACTTATTCCTGGTTTCTTAATTTTGCTATCTAAAAGGGAAAGGGAAAAACCCATCAAGAGGAAAATTCTCCCTTTTAAAGGACGTATGTGGAAAATTCCCTTCCCTCTTCGGAAGAACAAACCCCTTTCTTGGCAATGGGAATATACAGTGTCCATAGTGACCCAGCCTGGAGGTCACAGCAACAAGTCTGGGATGTGGGACGCAGGGAAGAAACACACACACACACAAAGACAGATGTACAGGGACACACACGCAGCTCCTTCCCCGCCCTGTCTCCTTGGACAGCGAGTTCCCTCTGGAAGCCACAAAATTTCAAGATGGTGCCAAGTCACAGTGACCAGACAAAACCAGGTGCCTTCAAAAAGAACTCAGGTCACTAGTCACCAAACTTTCCTTCTTTAAAAATAGAATCAGCCTCAACAGTAGTCATCCTTTGGGGTGCAAAAACTGGTTTCTATTCCAAAACTGGACCGAGGGCTGCAACCAAGAAGCCCCGAGGCTAATATCGATCTGAATATATGTAAATGAGTGGAGCTTTCCTAGGACAACGTTATTTTGTGTTGAGAAGTTTAAGTTTCTGTTTTCTTATAGACCCCGAAGAAACTTCCCCAAACAAACTCCAGGCTGCTGGACTAACAACCAGACAGCCCACACTACGCCTCCTGCTGCCTGAGAAGCGGCGGAAACACCTGTCTGCCCTGGAAGGCTGCAGAGCCCAGGGCGACGCAGAGCTCCCCTTTCCACACTCTTGTCACAGTGGATCGTGACACCCGGGCGACTGGTTTCATGCAGGCGGGGATCTTCTTGACAGGACTATCTTTTGCCTGATGGCATACCTACCACTGGGCACCTCTCTTCCCACACCCTTGTGGTTCCCTGGGTTGGCCTTCTGAATACATCTATAGACAGGCAGACAGACGGACATCCCCCACACCCAATAGCAGAACAGCAGCAACAAATTCTGGACGAAAGAAATCAGAAAGCAGTGATATGTATGAATCTAGACTCCTGTCCATGCAATGTACCTTATTTTATAACAAGACAAGTTGCCTTTATTTCTATAAACAAGTCACAGCTGTCAGCGTCACTGTTTGGCCTTTAAAGATGCCAGTATCACATAGAAAGCTATTGAACAGTAACAACCTGACAACCACGTCTACCAAAGGGCCCGAATTGCCAGAATAAATGGCCAGGGGTAAAAAAAGCACGAGATCCCGGCAGCGGTCCTTAAACTCCCTCTGGTATAAGGAATTTGTCCCTGAATTTCCTCCTGCTCTGGAGGTATGAGCAACTACTCTCGCCTCCTCTTTTTTAGTTTGGTGTTCATGCTTGAAGAATCTCTCACTGAGTCTGTTCAGGCAAGGTGACACATTCTGAATCGCCTCCGCAGATATTACCAACACACACACACACCCTAAGATCTCCAATCAGCACAACGTCAGTCTCAGAGGTCACTGAGGTGAGGAGAGGTGATGACAAAACGCAAAATCCTCCCTCCCACCCTCCCCCCAAAAAACTGCTAGGTAAGTCATAAGGCTGAGAAATCAAACACAAAACAGCCAGGATGTCAAAGACCTCTGTCCTCTGTACTTTTCTCCCAGAACCCTTGGGCAAGGCTATCAAAGGAACACAATGGGTTCAAGTCTAGGGTTGGCCTTAGTCTTGAACCAGGAACTTTTTACAGCGTTACGTTCACAGAGCGCCCACAGACCGAAGCCGAAAGTCAAGGGGGCCGGGTGTAGTTTTCTCACAGAGCAAAATCTGCTGGCACTCAACACAGGTCTGGCTTAGTCTTGTATCTTAGAGAATAGCCTTGGGGTTTGGCTCAGAGATGAGGCTTCCTCTCACAGTAGGGAACGGAACTCCCTTAGAAATTGGCTTCAAGAGCCACACCTGCCAAGGTGGGGCTGGGTTAAGAAAGAGAGCTAAGAATCGCAGTCTAGAGGGAAAGTGCAAGTAGGGTAAAGAAAAGCCATGGAATTAACTGGATAACATACTGGTGCATATCACTGAAGGTCCCTAGGGAGCCCCAGTAAGGACCCACCCTCTGCGCTTCCTCTGCTGCTTCTCACGGCCTTCCAGAAACACCAGCTGGGATGTCAGCTTCACACCTGTCTTGAGCGTGAACAGCCTCATTCCTCCTGCTGTATTCTCTGGACTCAGACGCTGTTGCTGGGACCGTCCACGAGACTCTATCTGCCCAGAGGGTTGGTGCTGACTAGACCGAACCAAATCCAGGGTGCTCCCCTGGTTAATTCAAAAAGTGACACTCGTGGATCCTTTCTCCTGTGAAAAATCAACCCAGACCATGAGAGGCTGATCTGGGGCTATCTCCTCATTGTAACTGTCATAATCTGGCCTAGGACTCGCTAAGGCTAGGAAGCCACAACAGGAAGGGCTGTGACAGTAAGGAGGTAGGAAGGCCACTTCTTCCTTCCTCTGTGTCTCCATCATAGCACTTGCTCTGCCGAGATGACTGAGCTCTGTAAGAACCGAGTCTTTGTATCCGCAGTGCCCAGTACAGTGCCTGGTACACAGTGCCCGGTACAGGCCTTAAACGATCGATAGCTCTTGAATTAACCTGAAGATCATTTTGTGACCACTATTTTCTGAGATTCACATCCATCTACTGGTTCCCAAATGCAGGGGTTGCCTGCTTAAAAATCACCTAGAGAGTTTATTAAAAATAGATTTCCTTCCTGCACCCTTGATGATTCTGAATAAGTGCCTGTGCAGTGGGACCCCTGTTGTTCTAGTTTTAAAGTGTTCCTCAGGCGATTTTAACATGCAGTGAGATTAGGGATCACTGGCTTAGTCAATAACCTACCTGAAAAACCTGAAGAATTACAAACATCATACTAGTTAAATTCTTCAAGCCCCTGCTTGAATTTTTTTATTTTTATTTTGACAATCATACTAATGCTGCCCTGCCTACTCTGCCATCTATCACATTTAAGCAATGTAACACAGCTCTGCAGAAACCATATTTCATGTATTTTCAAGTGTGTTATAGTAGCACTTTAGGAAATATAACACTGCACTCAAAACCAAATGTGATGGCTAATTTTAAGTCTCAACTTGCCTGAACCATGAGGTGCCCAGACATTTGGTCAAACATTGTTCTGAGTGTGTCTGTGTGGGTGATTCTGAATGAGGTTAGCATGGAAATCAACAGACAGAGTAAAGCAGGTTGACCTCACTAATGTGAGTGCACTTAATCCAATCTGTTGAAGCCCCAAAATAGAATAAAACACTGAGTCAGAAAAAATTCTCTTCTCTCTGCCTGATGGTCTCTGCACAAGGTCATCAGTGTTTTCTTGCCTTTAGACTTAGACTAGGCCAGTGGTTCTCAACCTTCCTGATGCTGTGACCTTTGATATAGTTCCTCATGTTGTGGTGACCCCCAACCATAAAATTATTTTTGTTGCTACTTCATAACTGTAATTTTGCTACTGTTATGAATC